>VMDO01001579.1:118097-147641 GCA_007922755.1 Pedetes capensis
TTTTTGCTTATCTTTCATCCACTTTCTGTCTGACGTTTTTACTTTATCTCATTTTTATATTCTTGGCTGCTGCTGTGTTTTCATTTTGAACTATTATTTCTTAGACATTCTGTAATTTACTCATTTTTTATTTTGTCTTTCTTTTTCTAAAATCATTTAGCTTTTATTATTTCTACTCTTTGTCCATTTCTGTTTTTAATTTTTAATTTCCTTTTCATATTCCCAATTGCTTGTTTGAGGATGTGCAGTTGAGTTTGGAGTGCTAGATTGTGTTCTTCCGTGTTACGGCTATTTCTTAGCAATAGGTGCAAATTTTCCTATACTGGGGCATTTTTGTTTTATTTGTTGTTTTTTCATCTAAGAGTTACTGTGTATATAGATGGGGTTTTTTTTGTTTAACTATTTCACAGATTTTTTTTTTTTTACAAGAATTTATAGCTTTAGGTTGCCCTCTTTTCAATGGAACAGACTATAATTTCTTTAATCTGTGGTTCTTTTTAGTGGTGGAGAAAGGGTTGTGTGTTCTGAGTTTTGGCAGAAAAGTTCTTTTGTTTCTCCAGTCTTTAAATTTTACTTCTTTTGTTTGTTTATTTGTTTGTTTTGTGGTACTGGGGGTTGAACCCAGGGCCTTGCGCCTGGATGCTTTGCAAGTGCTGGACCACTGAGCTGCGCCCACAGCCCATTTTGTTTTTACTTTTTGAGACAGGGTCTCGCTAAGTTATGCAGACTGCCTTTGATCTCAGACTTGAGATCCTCCTGCCTCCACCTCCTGAGCCACTGGGATTATAGGCGTGCGCCACCGTGCCTGGTTAAATTTTGCTCTTTTGAGTTTTCTTTTATTACCTAATCTTGAAAAGGCCTGTCTCTTCTTTCTTAGCTTTCTTCTCTGGAAGTCATGTTCTCTGAGCACTGCCACCTTTACTTGCACACTCCTGTAAGTCCCTTCCTTACGGTCAGTGCTGGGTTTTACCAGGCTTCTTTCAGTATAGGCTGTCCTTGCTTTGCAGGCAGTGCCAGACCATGTGAACTGAAATGGTGCAGAGTGATTTTAACCATCAGTGGGGAAAGCATTGACTAGTTATAACCTCAAAACTTTCAACCAAAACATGAAAATCTCTTTTACTCTCGGCAACAAATGTACACGGAACTTGTAATAGTAAAATGTTGTTGTTGTTGTTAGGTGCCGTCGAGTTGGTATCCGACTCATAGCGACCCTCTGTACAACAGGGGAAACACTATTGTCAGGGTTTTCAATGGCAGATTGATTTTTGGGAGGGGGTTGCCAGGTCCTTCTCCCAAGCCTACAGCACCTGGTGTTCCCAGGCGGTCTCCCATCGAGGCACTAACCAGGCCCGACCCTGCTTAGCTTCCGAGATCTGACCGGATTGGATTCCACAGGGCTATGGCTGCAGGCTAATAGTAAAATAGTGTAGTTTAAAGATTAGAAATATTGAGAATTGTAGTGTTTTTTGGAACAGTGCTTTACCTTCTTATTATATAACTATTTAAGTTTCTACTTCTGGGGAAATGATCATACTCCCTTCTAAGTTTGTATCTGTTTTCAGCATTTTCTTCTTTGTAAGTTTTTATTTATTTATTCATTTTGGTTTTCGTTTGTCTAAACAGTCTCACTATATAGCCCAGGCTGGCCTTAAATGCATGATCCTCCTGCCTCAGCCTCCCCAGTGCTGGGATTGCAGGTCTGTGCCACCCTTCCTGCTTTCCTTTGTGTTTTCAATGTTATAAAATATCTCTGAGAATTCTTTTTATTTCAAGCTTTTTGGCAGCAGTGCTTCTCTAGGACATCTTCATCCTTTTCATCTTAACCCCTTCCTCGTCTTGCTCATGCAGATATTTCACCTTCTGCTTAGTTCTTCTGACTGTATATATAAAGTCGCTCACACAGTAGCATTATCAGCAATCTCATGATAACTCATTCTTCTATAACTCTGGGTTACTACTTTTCATTTCTTTACTGTACTTTTCATCTTTGGTGGCTAATCCCTTCTTTTTGTTACACCTGTCTGTAAAACCTGGGCTTATTACTGAAAGACAAAGAGACAGCATCCTTTGCTCTCTGTATGTGAACTGAATAACACCTGCAGTAACTAATTATTAACAAATCATGAAAAAGATGATGTCATTGGTCACTGATCATGATACCTATTTCTTGTTTATGTAATGATTTGTGGACTAGAGAGTTTATGCTTTATGCAATTAAGTTACTTTGGTTACTGAAATTTGAACCACTTTTATTATTTAAACTATAGTAACTATAATTCTTACATAGTAGAACTGTGCAAAGCAAGAATTGCCTATATTTTCACTCTTAGAGTAAACTTTCTCTTTTTAGCAGTGATTTTAGATTAACTTCAGACCTACCATTAGCTCCCTTCTTTCTCCCTCATAATTTTTTACAAAGCATTATTGCTCTGTGCAAATCTGTCAGTGGTGAGTTGCTGAGATTTGGTGTTTCTTTTTCTAGCGGCAGGTAATCTGAAGCTTGAGCATGTCTTCCTTGTGATGGTTTGGGTTTTATAAGTTTTATTGTTATTATTTTTTGATTTTGGAGGCTCTGTAGGGAGATTGATATTTGCGTAAATATTGTTATCCTTAGCAAGCCAGAAATGTCTCAAAATTGATTATATGTGTGTGTGCTTTTAAGATTTTATAACTGTAAAATCCTAACATTTTCATTCAACTCATACAGTCTTGGAAATGCAAGAGGAGTAAGGGTTAGAATTTTGTGGGGGTAGAAATTGAATGGGTAAAGACTATCTTTGAATAATCTGTTTTCAGAATGTACCTCTAGTGTATGCATTTAGTGCTTTGGTGTGGTGAGTAAGACAAGAGCAGGTTCTTATATGCCTGGTTTCTACTTTTCTGTGGAGAAAAGTGCATATTTTGGAAGATATAAAAGACAAAAAATTAATACAATGGCACTTTACTCATTGTTATCATTATTATTTGTATTAAACTAAACAATGTTTTTCTTTTTTCAGTCCTATGACAATGGACTGGCACAGGGAGCTGGACTTGAATCTCATGGTAAGACTTAAGTGAATTTGTAGGGTATTTTTTGGTTGTTGTTTCTTTAAATAGCATGGTTATCTTCAATTCAGAAGACTGCTCCAGGCTACAACCCTTGGTATAGCCTGATTATCTTCTTTGTCAGTTTCCTACTGCTCCCCTTATACTGTTGTACCTGTTTGAAGCCTCTTAGGTCAGTAATCATTAAGAGACTATTCAAACAAGAGTTTCCACATAACATCTTCTAGTAATGTATTTAATAGTTAGCTGCATGAAAATATCTTAGGGATTATTTCTTAAGCTATTGCTAGAAAATAAGTTTATTTTATTTGGTGTAAAACTTATTAGGTTAGGCCAAAGAGATGCAGAGTGTTAAACATGAATCAATAAACTTGTGAAAGAATGAAAAATTTACTTCCTTAATATAGTTATTCTTAGTGATAGTCATAAAGTATTGTGTTGTTTAACCTATGTTCAATACAAGCATTAACACGGTCTCTTCTCTCATATTTTCCTTCCCTTTTGGCAGAATAGTGAGATGATAGTCATTAAATTTCTCAGTGTGTCAATAGCCTGACCTCTCAAATTGAAATTTCCATTCAAAAGTAAACAAACTTCCATTCTTTGGATCATAAAAAGAAAGATCCCAGATCATAGAGGCTCTCTGAGTGAATTCAGTTTCCTCTTCATGTACTCATTTGTTATTTCTACCTCTGCCAGTAGGAAGAAGGAGATCAGTGTTTGGGGTGAAGCCCTGATGCCAGCTCTATGACCTTGGTTCCTCCATCTCTGTGAGGGTTTATTCATCAATAAAGTAGAAATAATTTTGTCTTTCTTTAGGGTAGTAAGAGATAAAAGGAGTGTGGTTTGTAAACTATAAAAAAATGTATAAAATATATTTTTAACATATATTCCTTGGCCCTATATCCTTGTATATCCCCTGCGACCTTGTCCTCCTCTTGGCTCTTCACTCCTTCCTTCAATTTAGGTATTTGTAGAGTGTGTATCACTAAGGGGTATATAAAAGGCTATCTTGAATATTCTTCTGAAACCATACTATATTATAATTATGACACCATGATCCTGCATGTGCCTGAGTTCTTTGAGATTGGGTGTACCATAGCTGGTGATTGAGCTACCATTGGTACCATTGGTGAAGGGCTCTCTTCCCCACACACGTAGAAGACAGTATGGCACTGATCATAGCAAAATAAAAGAGCTTTATTGTGTGGTCAGCTGGCAAAGAGGTCAGGAGGTATGAACTCAGATCTGTTTCCTGATCAGTTAATATTGGGAATGTATAGGAAGGGAGAGAGGAGAATCTGCTTGTTGATTGGATGGTGAGAAGGGGGAATTTGAGGGTTCTTTTGCACAGGCATACATCGTCATCATGCCTCTTCACAGGTCATCTGTTTCTTTGGGAGGGGAGCTCTATTCAGCATGGGGGATTTTGAGCTTGTAACATCAAAACTTCATTGACTAGTATCTGGTTTCTACACATCTATTCTTGAAAAGCTGGTTTCAAATTGTCCTTGAATGGATTCTGGAGGGTTTTCCTGAAAAGTGGCTTCAGCACTTTGTTATTTAAGGAGCTTATGTCCACTGATTTCAGTTGTTGTTGTTGTTAGGTACCGTCGAGTCGGTATCCGACTCATAGCGACCCTCATAGGGTTTTCAATGGCTGAGTGCTTTGGGATTGCCTTGGGAGTGGATTGCCAGGCCTTTCTCCCATTTTTGTGGTGCTGGGAATTGAACTCGGGGCCTCAGAGACTGCAGCACAGCGCTCTACCCACTGAGCTAAATCCCAGCCCCTGATTTCAGTAGCATTTATATTAATGGTCAGGTGGAGTATAGTTTCAGTTGTACAAATTGGGAATCTTATGGCTCAGAGAATTACCCACGGGATAGGCTCTGGTTCTCACGCTTGTGGCACTCTGACTGAGGAGTGCTATACTTCACCAGCACAGGAGACCTGTGGCACAAGCACTACTATTTCCAAGAAATTGAAATTGTATTTTCTGGGGTATGAAGGGGTGCCCAAATGTGATACTCCCTGGAAAAAAAAAAAAAATCTTTGAAAGTCACACGAAATCACTGCTCTAAGTTAGTTTGACCTGAGTAGGTTGTACCCATTGAGATTGTCAGTGATAGACTGCAGTTCATGCCAAAAAGTTTATATCTTCCTTTTATTTATAAATTCAGTTTGGTTGCTTGGAGGCCTAAAGCCGTAGAAGAGTGCTTCCTCATCAGAGTGCTGCAGTATACCGATGTGCTTCAAATAGGTTATAGACTTGCCAAAATATTACTCCTTCAGCCTTTGAGGTAACGAAGTAGGACCTAGATGTCTGGAGCCTCAGGTGAATTTGCCTCTGACCAGGAGCTCCCTCCTCAGTGTAGCACAGTGTGTCCTACCAATATCACATGCTCAAACTTCTCTGTGTGAGGCAAGATAGGCCGAGCAGCGTTACGCTGGAGGTCTTGGGTGTAGCTGTCTTTCATGTCCTCAGCACTGTCTACACTAGCACGTTAAGCCTCTTCCTAAAAAGTAGTATTGCAATTTGGCCACTGCATCTTCTTTTCATTACTAATCTTTTTGGAAAAGTGGTCCACATATTAACCCTTCTTCACAAAGGGCTTATTTAATTTTCCACATAAGCCTTCAGCAATTTATGAGTTTTCTTATTTATTTACTACATTATGGGGGGATTGAACCCAGGGCTTCATACATGCTTTTGCAGGCACTTTACCACTGGGCTGCACCCACGGCCCATTTGTTACTTTTTATTTGAGACAGGGTCTTGCTAATTTATGCAGGCTGCCAAGACACTGGGATTACAAGGGTGAGTCACTGTGCCCATTTGAACTTTCTTTTTTAAAGTCATGAATGATTTACATTTTAAACCCAATGTCTTTTTCTCATTCCTCATCTTCTATTGAAGCATTTGAAGCTGTTAACCTCCATCCTTCTTTGTTGAAATGTCACATTCTTCTGTGCACTTTTCTGATGAATTGTTTCTGCTTCCTTCACCATCTTTGTTTTTCCTCTTTTTTACTTCAGCTCATCTTTTTTATCTCAGTGCTTTTGTGCCACATTTCCAGCATATGCTTGACTTTTACTGACATCTTTTAAATCTTGGTTCAAATTTGTTTGTTTTTGAAACAAGATCTTTTTATATATAGCTCAGGCCAGACACATCCTCACTATGTGGCCTAGGCTGGCTTTGAACTCATGATCTTATGCTTTCACCTCTTGAATGATAAGATTATAGGTATGTGCCATCATATGCAGCTTAAATGATTTTTTTTTATAAGCTTCTCATTTAAAATTGCTAACCACCCACATACACCATCTCTATTTAGAAGTGCAAACCACCTGGATGTGGTGGTGCACACCTGTAGTCCCAGCAGCTATGGAGGTGGAGACAGGAGGATCACAAGTTTGAGCTCAGGGACAGTCTATGTAACTTAGCAAGACTCAAAAAGAAAAGAAAAAAGAAAAATACAGCTGTAAACCAGCTATATACATTTCATTCTCTAACCATTTTTCTGGCTTGGCTTTGTTTTTCTCCATATCGCTTATACATACTTGTGTGTCTGTGTGTATGTGTATGCATTTATTTGTTTGTTTGTTTATTTTGGGAGGGCAAGGTCTTACTGCATAGCCAAGGCTGGCCTAGAACTCACTGTGTAGGCCAGGCTGGCCTTGAACTTGGAATTCTGCCTCAGTCTCCCAAGTGCTGGGATTACAGGGATGCACTACCACACCTGGCTTCTTTTATATTTTATAAGTGACCTATGTATCATCTATTTGCTTGTTGTCTATTTCATCCCACTTAATTTAAGCCACATGAGAACGTATTGTTTTCTGTATTATCCACTGGTATATCCACCACACCTATAAAGAATAAAGGATTTATTATAGGAAGATGATTTTACACACTTAGGAACGAAGATGGAGAAGACCCTTAATAGGAAAGTTAGAGGGTCAGAGAAGTTACTGACAAACCATCCTGAAATACTAGCAGAGGTAGACAAGGGAGACCTTGCAAGGAAATCTAAAAAGCCAGGTGTACCTGGCTGCTAGAGTAGTGCTGTAGTACAGAAGTCTCTGGAGGGCTGTTCCTCCTGACTGTGGGTCTGTGTCATCACCAAGGCAAGAAAAAGAAGAATCTGGCTGCCAAGTGTATAGGGAAATAAAACCAGCACCACTCCCTTGACCCCCTTACCTCCTCTAACCACAACCATTGTAATGACTGCTACTTCATTTCCACGTTACAAATCTCACAGACTTCTCTAATTTCAGATAATACAAGGAAGGGGTTTCTGGGAAACAGAATTCTAGCTTAACCAAGGTGACAGAGTATAAAACCACCAGAGTGATTATTGTCCTTTTACTTAGATCAGCCGCTTGCCCAGTAGGCGCACATACCAGGTAAATGTCATGCGCCACCTAGACCTCTGCTCCTTAGCAGCGCCAGCATGCCTGCTTCTCCTTCCTTCCCTTTTCTTTCAGACTTGTTCCTGTCTTCTGTGCCTTGTTCCCGTGTTACCTTCTTTGAAAAACTTCTCACCTTTTGTCCTCACCTACCCCTGAGCGATTTCACCGTCTTCTATTTTCCCATAACACTTGCTTCATCCTATTTTCATGGTGCTTACTTCTGTCTACCTCATCTTCTCTGCTAGATTGTAAAGTGATTGTGTGTTTTTCGTGTGTTACTCTCTCGAGGTTCACAAAAGTTCAGATTAATTAATTTGGTTCTGTGAATCTTTTTAAATATTAAAAAAAAAAACTCGTGGGGTACTTGCGGGTTGAACTCAGGGCCTTACAAATACTTTGTGAGCACTCTACCACTGGACTACCCCCCCCCCCCAAGCCCATTCTTTTATTTCTCTTTTTATCTTGAGGCAGGGACTCGCTAACTTACGTAGGCTGTGTCTGGCCTTGAACTCACAATCCTCTTGCCTCAGCCTGCCCAGTCCCTGGGATTACAGGCATGTACCTGTAAATGCCTTTACTTCTTATTCCAGAACACAAATGTTAAATCTCTTTGGCATTAGTTTCATCTAAACATTGAATTCCCTTGAATTTACTTCAGTTTATTCTTTTTCATATGTTTAAGTACAAAATGATATACCTATTATATACCTATTTATTTAGTTTTCTACTTTATCTCTAGCCATGATTGTTGACTACCTTAAATTATACATTCCAGAGGACATGGTTTCTTTCAGATAACTTGTTGTTGCTGTTGTTAGGTGCTGTCGAGTCGGTATTCGACTCATAGCGACCCTCATAGGGTTTTCAATGGCTGACTGTTTCGGGATTGCCTTGGGAGTGGATTGCCAGGTCCTTCTCCCATTTTTGGGGTGCTGGGAATTGAACTGGGGACCTCAGAGACTGCAGCGCAGCGCTCTACCCACTGAGCCAAATCCCAGCCTGTCAGATAACTTAGTATGTATAAATGCTAAGAGAATGCATAAAATTGAGCTGTATAACGTAACGAGAGCAATAAGTTCAACTTGTAACTATTAAACTGCTAAATATAACTCAATCAGCATACAGAACTCGGATGAGGAATGCTTCCTTTCTCCATACCCGAAAGAACTGGGGTAGTTTGTTGAGAGTGAATTCTGTGGTCTCTTCCAGCTGTGATGTTTCATTACTAAAGTATTTTGCATCACATTGATTTTTTCCCCATAACAGCAGCATATTACTTAAGGAGCAAACTTTTAACCATTTCAGATTGAAATCTTTCTCTTATTATTCTGTTATTTGTAGGTACCTTCGTATTCTCTTACTGTTACATGCCTAAGATAAAGAAGCAAAAAAGCAGACATTCTCCAACTGTGGTTTAATGACCACAGTTTAACTTTCTCCTAATAACTTCCGATCACTGTTACATAAAGCAATTCTGTTTTACTTTAATATAATAGAGTCCTGAAGTATGCAGGGTTCATTGACCTCTTTCAGTCCTTGTGCTTGTTTTTAAATAGTACTTTTTAACCTACTTATTGACAAGATGTTAGTAGTATTTTTTGCTGTTTTTATGTCTGCCTTTAACCTTCTCCTACTATACTATTTGTGATCTGGCCTTAGCATTAGGTTTTAGAATTTTGTGTAAGACAAAAGATTCTTTAGGAGCAAGGAACTTACTTGTTGGTAAATGAATTTTAGCTTAAAGCAAAGACTTTGTAGTAATTATTTCTGGCCACTTAGAGACCAAACTTGTTTTTGAAGTTACCATTATCAAAATCAGGTGATTTGGACAAAGAGTGTTTTTACTTTGCATTGTGCCAGTTTGTTTTTAAAAATCATAAGTACTTTAGAGAATAATACTGAGATGTTTCTTTTTACACATCTCAGTAATTAGTTTCAAGGATTGCATACTTAGAGGCTTTATATTTAATGATATAACACTTGAAGTCATAGCCAAGTTATCATGAAAGAGAACTGAAACTAGTGAGTCATTGGAAAGAGAATATGAAGGCCAGGCACGGTAGCACACACTTGTAATCCCACCAACTTGAGTGGTGGAAGCAGAAGGATTGCAGGTTCAAGGCCAGAGGCAGCTTGTATAACTGAGGCAGACCCTGTCTCAAGATAAAAAATAAATAAAGGGGCTGGAGATGCAGCTCAGTGGTAGAGCACTTGCAAAGTATGTGCAAGGCCTGGGTTTGGCCCCTAGTACAAAAAAAAAGAAAATATGATTGATAATTGCTTAGTAGAAGTTACTAGAAAAGGTTGTCATAAATTTGTTTTATTTTTATGTGTTAATTCACTCAGAACTACCATAGATCTCCCAACTAATTGTGGAGAATTCTGAAGATTAGATAGTTCTTATTGACAGTAACATTTTAAATGTGGTAGCTGCATTGAATTTTCTAGAGAAAATGCTTATTTTTCCTTTCTTGGTGAATACATTGAAAATTTGTAACAGCAAAAAGAAATTTAAGGGATGAGATGTGTTAGGAATAATCTATCTAAATTGCTCCCCCACATGTCTATCAGCTTGTCATACTATGAGGGCTTGCATGTTGCTGTGATCCTAAAAGCTATGCCACCAGTATTTCAGATACCAGCAGAGCCACCCATGGTAGACTTCAGCTGAGCTGAAGTAGGTTTCAGCTGAGCTTCTAGACTAAGACAGACTATGGAGAAGGACCCAGCAGCCCACTCCCCAAACAATTAGCCATTGAAAACCCTATGAATAGCAGAGAAGCACTGTCATATAGAGTGCCAGAAAATGAGTCTGGAAGACATTCAAGAAACAACTGGGGCAGAGTTGCCTCCTCAAAGTAAGAGTCAGCCTTAATGATGGGAATGGAGTAAAGCCCCTGGGACATCCTTTTGCTGACATGGCACAATTCAAAATGAGAAGATACACAGTAGCTGCAACAGTGGCCTCAAATATAAGATCATGTGCGTGGTGCAGTGTAGGATAATGTTTCATCCTGTTGTACATAGGGTCTCTGAAAGTCGAATCCAGCTCAACAGCACCCAGAAACAACAGGTTATAATACTCAATACATGGAAAATGGTGTGTAGATAGCTGTTTTAATGTATTTGTATAGAGAATAATGACAAAGAGGGAAAAACTCAGAATATTCTGTACAGACACAATTTATTTTTAAAATTTTTTTGATTCTCAGTTGTTAAATCCATGATGCAGACACTAACAATGTGAAGGATCAAGTATACGGTCTTACAGGGATTTAGTCCTAGATTTTGGTCCCCAATCTATCAGTAATTGTGTAATTTTGAACAAAGTTCCTTAATCTTATTCTAAATTTTACTTTTTTACATAAATATATGTTTCTTATGTCTTTAAACTATTTTAAATTCTATTCTGTTCTATCAAATTAACATTGAAGTGTTCAGTGTTAAGTGGATACTTTAAAATTGTCATTTAAGTTTTATTTCACTGTTTCCTAGGATTGTTTAACCATTTTATCTCCCAGTCATTTTGTAATGTTTTCATAGCCATCTAATTTGAAAGTTAAGCATTGTGTGGTTTTGATTAACAGGAGGATCTACCTTTTGTGGCATTGCATCACTGTGTCTGATGGGTAAACTAGAAGAAGTTTTTTCAGAAAAAGAATTAAACAGGATAAAGAGGTGGTGTATAATGAGGCAGCAGAATGGTTATCATGGAAGACCTAATAAGCCTGTAGACACGTGTTATTCTTTTTGGGTGGGAGCAACACTAAAGGTAAGAGAAATAATAAAAATGAGAAACCTATACTGCATATTAAATTATATAAAAGATGTGGTCATTGTATTGTACTTTGTTGTTGTTGTTAGGTGCCGTTGAGTCGGTATCCGACTCATAGCAACCCTCTGTACAACAGGGGAAACACTATTGTCAGTGCTTCTCTGCTGTTCATAGGGTTTTCAATGGCAGATTGATTTTTGGGAGGGGGTTGCCAGGTCCTTCTCCCAAGCCTACAGCACCTGGTGTTCCCAGGCGGTCTCCCATCCAGGTACTAACCAGGCCCAACCCTGCTTAGTTTCCAAGATCTGATGGGATCAGATGCCACAGGGCTATGGCTGTAGGCTGTATTGTACTTTAAATATTGTTAAATTTAAGCTACTAGGTTTTTTCTTTTGTGCTACTTAAAAATTTTAATTTTTATAAAACTGAAGTGATCTAGAACTTGAGTTTTATACCTACTTAGAACTTGTTCTTAGGTGCCATCGAGTCGGTGTCCAACTCACAGCAACTCTGTGTGCAGTGGGTGAAACACTATTGTTAGTGCTTCTTTGCTATTCGTAGGGTTTTCAGTGGCTGATTATTTTTTGGGAGTGGTTTGCCGGATCCTTCTCCCAACTTAGAACTTATATAGAACTAATTATATACTTTCTTTCTTAAAAGGTATTGAGATCATTAAAAAAAAAACTTGTTACCAAATATAACTAGTAGTCCATTTAAAACAAGCATCTGTTTGGAAGTGATACCGGTAAAGATTTTATGGGAAGTTACTTCTCTTAAAAGATAAACCATAGGTCATTCCTTAAAAAACCATTTAAGATTTTTTTCTTTCTTTCTTTTTTTTTTGGCCTAAACCTTCCAAAACTCATTAACTAGTATGCCTGTACATTGCCCCCCATATTTACTACGTTTTAATATACTAAATTCCATAAAGTTAGTAGGCCAATAAATACAAGTTTTCTCTACTTTAAAAATACCTTTTCACCTTCAAGAACTATCACTTACTTCAGGTATTCTAAAATGTAACATGCGTCTGTGTTCATCTTATATGTAATATCCTGGTTTTTTTCTCTTAAACAGAATTCCTGAATATGTTGGAAGCAAATTGGGAAAGAGAATAGTTTAAAATGAAGGCAGTCACCTTCCTGTCTCTGTTAACTTCTAGTGTCATTTCTCAGATGTATTGTTTTTATTTTTTTTAATCATAGGAAATTTCAATCATTCAAAAGTAGGAAGAATACTCACAAAAAAAGACAAGTAGAAAGGAGACCATGGTGGGGAGAGAAGGGATGGGGGAAGAGGGTCATGAGAGAGTAAGGGGGAAGTTAGCGTGAGCAATGTGCAATGAAATGCATGTATGGAAATGTCGTAATGAGACCCATTAAGTTGTACATTAAAAATCACCAGTAAAAAAAAGTAAAAAAAAAAAAAAAAAAAAAAAAAAAAAAAAAAAAAAAAAAAAAAAAAAAAAAAAAAAAAAAAAAAAAAAAAAAAAAAAAAGGAGGGAGAATGGTGTAGTGAATCTACACGTATCCATCGGCCAATCTTAAGTTATTATCCCAAAGGCAGCCTTCCTTCATGCATATGCCTACATTTTCCCTCTCATTCGCTGGTATTTTAATACAATTTTTTGTGTATTATCTGGAAATTCTTCAATATGATTGCTAAATGAAAAGAACTTTTTAAAATACAGAACCTTAGTATTGGTATCATATCTAAAATATTAGCTGTAATTGCTTATTGTCATTAAGGATCTAGTCAGTTACGATGTATATTTCATTACATTATGTCAAAAAGCACTGTAGTATTTGGTTCTCTTTTGCTCAGAGGGCTCCAGAATTACCAACCTCATTTTTTCATTGTGAAGTTTCCATCACCTTTTGGTTTTTACTTTTTCTTTTACAGTGGCAAGATACACATATTTATCAGTTTAAGCATTTGTTAATGTATAATTCAGTGGTATTGACAACATTCACAATGTTATATAGCCATCTCTTCTATCTATATACACAGCTTTTTCATCATCCCCAGATAAACTCTGTTTTTATTAAACAGTAACTTCCCATTCTCTCCTCAGCCTCTGGTAACCAATTGTACTGTCTCTATGAATTTGTCTATTCTAAATACCTCATGTAATTGTAATAATACAATAAGTGTCCTCCTGTGCCTGCCTTATCTCAGTGTAATGTTTTCAGGGTCCATCCATGTTGAAGTATGTATCAAAATTTTATTCCTTTTTGTGGCTGAATAATATTCCGTTGTGTATATATTCCATGTTTTGCTTATTTATTCATCTTAAATCATTTAAGAGCTATGATACTGTCATTGCTTCTAAATTTATTAACTAGCATTCCTTTAAAAAGAGTTTTACCTTACACTGAGCTATAGATTGTACGGTGACCAACACATACTCTTCCCCTTAAGTGTTCAGCACAATCAGTTGATTCCTTTAGCATCCTCTCAAGTTTTTTAATGAATAATAGATTGAGAGTTTGGGTTTTTTGTTTGGTGTTTTTTTGTAAGTATCATTGTGAACTCATAGATTTTAACATTTTGTAGTTTTAGTCCATTGTGATTTTCTTTTCAATGCTTAAGTAGGCAGTGGGTCCCCTTTCACATTGGTTCTTGAATCCTTTTTGATAGGACCTCAGTAATATTTGACACCTTTCTGAAAACAACTACTTTTAAACCTTTTTGTTTTTTGTTTTTTTGTTTTTGTTTTTATGTATATTAGCATTGTTTTTGTTAGGTGCGGTCAAGTCAGTGTCCCGACTCACAGCGACCCTACATAAAATAGGCAAAACAGTATTGTTAGTGCTTCTCTGCTGTTCATAGGGTTTTCAGTGGCTGATTGTTTTTTTGGGAGTTGGTTGCTGGGTCCTTCTCCCAAGCCTAAAGCACTTGCTGTTCCCAGGAGGTCTCCCATCCAAATAACTAACCAGGCCTGATCCTGCTTAGCTTCTGAGATCTGGATAGAATTGAATACTACAGTGGTATGGCTATATGCACATAACTACTACCATAACTTTTTTTTTTTTGGTAGTGCTTGGGGGTTGAACCCAGGCCCTCAAATAGCCTTTGCAAGCACCCTACCACTGAGCTGCACCCCCAGCCCATTTTTTTACTTTCTATCTTGTGACAGGGTCTCAGTAACTTACAAGCTGCCTCTGGCCTCAAACATGCAGTTTTCCTGCCTCAGCCTCCTAAATCACTGGAATTACAAGCATGAGCCACCACACCCAGCCCCATTACCATAACTTTAAATAATTCGCTGATTTCTTTCTTATTTGTTTGAAGACAGGCTTTCTCAGTGTATGCCAGGCTGACCTCAAACTCACAGTCTTCCTGCCTGAGCCTCTTGAGTGCTGCTGGGATTGCAGGCGTGTGCTGCCATACCTAGTGCTGATTTCTTTACTTAATAGATTTAGACATTAGCATCAGTCCCCAACTATGAAAAATTAAGATTTAGACTCCCTTTCTTCAAGCAAATTTTTACTGCTTATGTTATTTTTAATTCTCAAACTTTTCTCCTCTGCCTTGCAAAGCTGTAAACTTGCTTTTATATTTATAATGTCACATTAGGTAATATTCATATTTTTTCAGTAACAAATGCTTTGCCTATAGGATGAAACTAAAATTTGAAAATCAGTAATTAATGCTTATTATACTATATTTATTGTTCACTGTTTAACCAAGGACAGTGTTGAGCTTATAATTTATTTTATTTTTTCTTTTTCCAGTACTGAGGAGTTGAACCTAGGGCCTTGCATCTGTTACACAAGTGCTCTACCATGGGACTGCATCCCCAGCGCTTTTTAAAATGTTTTATTTTGATACAGGGTCTCCCTGAATTGTGCAGTCTGCCTCTGGCCTTGAGCTTGCACTGCTCCTACTGCAGCCTCCCTAATTGCCAGGATTGTAGGCCTGCACCACAGCACCTGTCTTCTAATTTCTTCCTTTTATGTAATGACTTATGTGGCGCTTGATGGTAAATGTTCCTGACATCAAGATTAAAGAGTCTTTCTCCTTATATTGTATTAATTAAATCAAAATAAGTTAATAAATTTGTCTCTTATTTGTATCGTAATTTTCTTACAGGTTTAGCATTTTTTTAAAAATATTTTTTAAAAGAAATAATGCCTGCTTGTGAATCACTAATATTCTCTGTGCCCCTTCCTGATTTATTAGCACACTTTAAACTACTTTTTATCTTGAGAAACTTCTTGAACTGTCTTATTTACTGTCCAACCTATTACTTTCACTGTTTACTTTTTTCTTCTTTTTGAAGTCTTGAGAGAAGATAAATTCATTTTCTAAATCATTAAGCTATATAGTTTTTTGTTACAGTCATATTTGTTTCAACTTTATCTTTCTTAACTAAAGAGCTGTGATTTTTTTACTATTCTCACACAAAACTCTCTCTAGCATCTAATTAATAAGTTTTTCTTGCTCTTTTTGGAAATATTTATAGCTCCAGTTACTATTAATTTGTAGCAAATAGATTGAGAACCTATCATTAAAGTTAAAATAGAAATAGATAAAAAGGCGCTTTTTGAAATGACTGTGTTGAGCAGGTTGGAGAAATTGCATTTTGAATCTATCATACTTTAATGCTGGGTTCAGAAGAAAATAATAGGTCAAGAAAATAACAGATTTAGAATGGGCACAGTGCTGCACACTTGTAATCCCAGCAACTCAGGAGATGGAGGCAGGAGGATCACAAGTTTGAGTCCAGAGGCAGCCTACATAACTTAGGGAGATGGAGTCTCATGATAAAAAATAAAAAGAGGGGTCAGGGGTGCAACTTGAGGTAGAGCACTTGCAAAGTATGTGCAAGGCCCTGGATTTAGCCCCCTAGTACCATGAAAAAAAAAAAAGTCCATTTAGTAAGAAATTTTTTTTTAAATGTAGTTGACTAATTTTAAGTGCTCATGTCCCCAGAGATTTGCTCTGAGAGAGTCTTAGCTGGAGAAGAGCATATCTAAATGATTCACATATGAAATGTCAGCCAAAAGTCAATATAATTTTTGTCATTTCAGCTTCTGAAAATTTTCCAGTACACTAACTTTGAGAAAAATAGGAATTACATCTTATCAACTCAAGATCGCCTTGTAGGGGGATTTGCCAAATGGCCAGACAGTCATCCAGGTAACTATTTTCTGTGTGAATCAAGAATAATACAGTATTTCCTTTATTTCTTGGGTAGATCTTCTAGGTTGCTTTTTGTTTTGCTTTTTGAAAGTCGTAGGGATCAAACCCAGGTCTCTCTTCATGCTAGGCAAGCACTCTGCACCTAAGCTACTTCCCCAGCCTCAAACATCTTTCTTTATCTGAAAGGGTTTATGATAGAAAATATTGTCACTGTTGAGAAGTTACATTAAACAATATATTTTTAAAATAGGTTGTTTAAGTCTGAGGTAGATTTAGGGTATTGGGCAGAATAATGGAAAGGGTAGGTTATGATGATGTGTCAGCATAGTGTGCATTTTCCTCCCAAATACTTAGTAATGTTTTATTTCATTTGTGAGAATTAAGGCAGATGGTCTGAATGGATCGTTTCCAAAATAGACAATTATTTGGCCCATCCAAAATCATTAGTGTTATTAGCTATGACTTGAATTAAGTAGAATAAATTAATCTCAATCCTGAGGGGAATAAGTTTTGTTCTCTTTCCAGAAGTCATTAAATTAAAATTTAAAAAACCTCAAATCCTGAGTACACGTGTCTCTCACTGCTCATACGCTTGTTGAGTAACTTTCAGCAGATTCAGGTGACTTTTAGAGGAATACATTAATATCTGAACTCTCACTACTCACTATCAAAAACTTGGTAACCAAATAGTTTCAGATAATATGACAGTATGGATGGCACCTAAATTTGGCCGACCTCCTGCCTCTAGCATTATTCTCCAGCCTGTACTCCCCACTTACATTTCACTCTAACAAAATGAGTCTTTTACAGCTTTCCCATAAAAGTCAACATAAAAGTTTGTTAAAATAATTCAGAACACTGACATTTTGATAAACAGGTTGTCAGAGAATTAGCAACAAATATATGAAACTAGAAGTAAGGAATGACATAGCTTTGCAATAGAATCGTTAAGTCTTGAAAGTTTCTCTTCAGTTCATCTATCATAAGTCCTGTCATAGAACTGCTTTGGTTAAAATGTGTACTTAAATCAAAATACAAATAAGAGGCCCATGAAATCATATTTTTATATTTAAAATATTTCCTCATGCCTTTCCTTACCTGTATTTTTATGTAGAACATACATCCTTAGAAGAAAATGTACATTGCTTTCCAAATCATAAGCCAAAGTGTTTTCACAAATGAATTTATAAAGCAAAATAATATTTTTAAATTTTTTATGTATATAACATGTAACTATCAATATGTTTCAGAAGTACCTCAAATCTGATAATTATTTTGGTCTTCGTGCCTTTTTTTTCAATCAGCTGTGGTACTGGTTTTCACAAGTAATGTACCATTTTAACAAATAATGGGAATGTGGACATTATAATCTTTTGGAAAACACTTCTTATATACACATGTTTGAAATACAACAAATATTTCTAATAGCTTGTTTAATCGGGGTACCATGGCACATACCTGTAATCCCAGTGACTCAGAGGCTGAGTCAGAAGGGTCACAGGTTCAATGGCAGAGGCGGCCTGTGGAATTTACTGAGACTCCGTCTCAAAAAAGGACTGGGAGTACAGCTCAGTGGTGGAGCACCTACCTAAGATGCATGAGGTCCTGAGTTCAATTCCCAGTGCTGCCAAAAAAAAAAAAGGTTGTCCAATAGTGTTTTTAAAATTCTCAACACTTTTTTTCTAGAGTGATTCAATTGCTTATGTTATGTTTATGTAAATATTTGGATGTAGTACTAATTTTTTTATAGATATATTAGAATTTTTGTTTTTTTTTTTACTATTTGAGGTTTGAAACAAGTTTTAATTTTACTGGCTTTTGCAAAAATCCTTTTGAGTTAAAAACAAGCTTTACTTCATCTAGAAAGATGTAAATTTTATACAAAGCCCTATTGTGTATTATTCTGGATGTATATTATACTCCTGTCAGTTGCATTTTTTCCTGGGAAAGTTTTCCTAGTTTAAAAATAAAGCTTAATGTTTCTTTGTGCACTTTGTGATTTTAGAATAAGTATAAGGAACTATGGGGCTGGGATTTAGCTCAGTTGGTAGAGCACTGCACTGCAGTCTCTGAGGTCCCGAGTTCAATTCCCAGCACCGCAAAAATGGGAAAAGGGCCTGGCAATCCACTCCCAAGGCAGTCCCGAAACAGTCAGCCATTGAAAACCCTATGAGGGTCGCTATGAGTCGGATACCGACTCGAGGGCACCTAACAACAATAAGGAATTATGCTAGTACTGTACAGGAGAAATCAGATTTATTTTTGTAGTCTAAAAATTAGAGGAACGTGTGCTATTCAACTCTTGACAAAAGTTTTAGGTGGTAAGGTATAGCTTTCACTTAATAGCTCTTGAGGTTATAAATGCTGGCCAGTTCAAAAATAGAAAAAATTCTTGACTGCTACAAAACTTTTTTTATTTTTGTAATGTTCCCATAACTGCAGAGTTGTGTGCTCTTCAGAAGTCTATATAAGGCTCTTAGGCAGAGAGTGGCTGTGTGATTTTAGTGACCACTTTAGTAGAAGACGGTTGCTGCCTTCTGGAAGATGGGAAACTATAGTGGGGCCAGTGCAGAATTGTTATAATAACCAAACAGAATGTGAGTTTGTGTTTATTGCCAGATCAGATATTTTTAGAATGTCTGGCATTATAAGAGAACTAAATACAGCACAAAATCCCAAGATGGATTATTTTTGGTCCTCCCATTTAAGACAGTATTAATATATGCTTTAGGAATTGTCAGAAGTAGAATTTGGAGTAGGAGGGCAGGGTGTATCACTTCTTTGATCAGAAGTAGGTTTGTTTTCATTTTTTAGAAAATATTTTCTAGGACTAGGGGTGTCACTCAGTTGTAGAGCATTTGCCTAGCATAGAGGAGGCCCTGGGTTCAATCCTGAGTACCACAAAAAGATTTTAAAAGGAAAGAAAAAATTTTATTTTATGAAAACAGAGTTAAAGCTACTTCTTTCCATATTTTGTAGTAATCAAAGGGGACAAAATCATTGAACTGAGAAGTCCTTTATATTACTGCTGTTCTCCTTAGAGAATGTTGGCAATATTCTCTCTTCATTTGGGATCTGTTTTCCTTTGTTAATAAGAATGTCATTAATATTTGACTGATTATCTGTTTTTTAAAAAATTAGTATTTGAGACTCAGAAAGTAAATTCTATTTTTCTTAATTCTTTTCTTTTTCTTTTTTCTTTCTTCAGTAGTGGAGGTGTCAAACACAGGGCTTCACTCACATTAGGCAAGTGCTCCACCACTGAGCTGTAGCCCCAGTCCTTTTTTTATTTTTTATTTTGAGACAGGATCCTGTTAAGCTGTGGAGGCTGCCTCTGGCTTTAAACTCCCAGTCCTCCTGCCTCTGCCTCTCAAGTTGCTAGGATTACAGGAATGTGCCACAGAGCTCTGCTGTTAAGCTATTTTTAATATAGTGATGGGCTGGTAGATAAGTAGGTAAAATATTTTGTAGCATGTACAAATAAGAATGCCTATTATGATTTTCTAAAAGAAAATCTTCTTTTCAGATGCTTTGCATGCATACTTTGGGATCTGTGGCCTATCACTAATGGAGGAAAGTGGAATTTGTAAAGTTCATCCTGCTTTGAACGTAAGCACACGGACTTCTGAACGCCTTCGAGATCTCCATCGAAGCTGGAAAACCAAGGACTCTAAACAATGCCCAGAGAATGTACATATCTCCACATGACAGACTTTAGATTGGGGTGGGGGATTTGTAGCATAACTGTAGCTCAAGGTTAAAAGCCATGTATAACCGAGTGTGCTCTTTTTTAAGGGGTAGAGTCTTACAATCAAAGCTTGTGATACCACTTTGGCATATGGTCTTGAGCCAGTAACCTTTGTACTAGGTTTCAAGAAAATCTTTATTGAAGTTTGAACCACAACAGTGGACTCTGTTGAGGTTTTAAATGTTTATACTGTATTTCTAAGAAGTTCTTTGAGGCAAATTAACTGTGTGTATGTAGGTTATGTTTTTAAAGCCTTCAGTACAAATCGTATCTTATAAAATGGGCACAAATCTTCAAAACAAGTTTATACTTCATATAGCATTGATAATCTTCAGGTGAGCACTTAGTGATCATTTAAAAATCATGACTGCTTATGGTAAAAAATTTACTTTAATGAATATCTGGGATTATTCTTTGAAAACAGTTGATCTCATAATTAAAAAAATAGCTTATTTTGTCCTACTCTTGAGTAAAATGTGCCAATTAGACTTGTGTGGCCTATATAAATGAAATTATTAACTTCATAGTAAGAATAAATAAGCTTAATTAATATGATAGTTTTCTGAAGGAAGATTGTTTTAAGGAGACTCTGAAGGAAAATAATTTAACTGTGTAATTATGAATAAGAAAGTTTTGTGCTGTGTGAGTCTTTATTTACAAGTTGCTGGGGTAAATACCGGTTACTTTTCTTTAAAATCTCAAATCATTAATTACCTTTTGTGGGGCAAGGAAGAAAACAGTTTTTCTTATCTAGAAGGAAAGACACTTAGAGTTTTTTGTTTACTTTTTTGAGATTTGTGATATTTGCACTTTTATAATGACTTATTTTTACCATTTGGATTTCTTTTTGTTTTCCGTTAGTTGCCACTGTTGTGTTAGCCGCACAAATTTCAAGCTATCAGGTTGAGCATCCCTAATCCAAAATCCTGAAATACTCCAAAATCCAAACCTTTTGAGCGCCAACATGGCACCACCAGTGGAAAATTCCTCACTTGACCTCATATGACAGATCATGGACAAAAGGAAGGCACACTAAAAGTATCATTTGTTGGTAGGTGCTGTCCAGTCACATCTGACTTATAGCGACCCTCATACCTTAAGCCTTTTGTATAAAGTATTTCTAAAACAAATTTATTTTGTGTTTAGACTTGTATCTGATCTACAAAATATTATTATATGCTAATAGTCCAAGATCTGAAAAAAAATCAAAATCTGAAACACTTCTGGTCCTAAGCATTTTGGATAAGGGATACTCAACCTATAATAAATTTCTAATTTTTTTCAAATTAAGTAGTGAAAATTTAAATACAAAAATAGAGCCACTCAAGTAAGTTCAGTGGTTCAGCTCTATACATAGTCATTTATATTTTTATATTTTCAGGTAAATGGGAGGAAAATATAACTCTTTAGAAGATAAGAACTAGGATTTTGCTTTTGTTCATTGTTTTGTTGTCTTAATTTTGTCTGTGAACTAGCTAATCATAAAAGAGATGGTGTAAAAATTCGTCATTAGTAATCAACTTTCAATAAATCACATGTCTTTTAATGAAATTCAGAGATATAAGTCTAGTACTGAAATGGAGAAAGAAATTTCCTCACTAAAGGAGCTAAAGTTCAAGTTAGTCTTGGTAATAATAAAAGTTGAATTTTTAGTTCTAAAGATGCCAACATAGAAACTAAATTATTACTGTCACTGGTTAGGTATTATAATACTTTAAATTTAATTTAATTTCTTTAATTAGAAAATATCCTAAAATAATAATCTTTCCAAAGGGGACCCCAATATATTCTTGGAAAAATGATTCATTTATTATTGGCATGCTTCCTTTTAAACCTGTATTTGTGAAGTCCTTTTTCCTTAGAAATAAAATAGGACTAGGGGACGGTGTACAAGCCCTTGGTATGATCCCTGGCACTGAAGAACAAAAAAACTGATTAGGAGTAAATCTTCCACTGGTGAGGAAAAACAAAACAGGCTTACCAACAGATGTTTCCATGAGTTATTCTAGTCGCTTATATTTAAATCCTGGCAAATTAAGACATTCTTATCTCAAAGTAAGTTATCTCTTAGATATTGAGAGTTAAAATAGCATATGTGTGTCGGGTTTGTTGTTAGGAGTATATAAAAAGCCCATATTGTTTTTCCTAAATACCAGCAATGGTTAGAATGTAAGAAAGGCAGTAATTTTATTCCTAAGTGAAAGTTAGAAAAGAATTCTAATGTAAAAGTAATTCATAAATATTTTCTAACTCCTTTAGTAATTTAATAGCAAAAGAGTATTAATGGTAGAATAATTCTAATTAATACATGTTGAAAGGCAAAGTTTCTTTTGAAACTTAGTGGACCAGGGATGGTTTACATTTCATAGAAATATATTGACCAAAAAATACTGGGCCATTGTGAATTATGGAAAAACTGTTCTTGACTTTTTCTAACTAGTTATTTATAAGACAAGTACTTATAAATTATAAGCAGTATTTCATATGTGTATTCTGTTCTTTAGCAGTGATACAATGAGAAAAGAAATATGAAATTCAAAGTCTCAAATTACAGTTCCCTATTGTGTAACCTCTACCCTTCACTCCCTATAGTATTTTTTAGAAGATACCAGGAGAAGCTACTATTAACCTATTTATCAACTATAGTGATTTTAGATTTGACCTATAATATGTACTTGTTTTTATTAGGTTGTTAAATAGTTATTTTAAATAACAAATTCAAATAGAAATATTAGTGACAGTAATACATAGTTTGAAAACTGTTGGACCTAATTATATTTGATAGATAGTTAATAAGGAATTGCTCTGGGGTTAGATAATTTGAGTTTACATCTCAGAACTGCCAATTCAGTAGCAAGATCTTGGACCCCAATATCCCTGTTAGTAAAATGAAGAAAATAGTAAAACCTTAACTCAGAGTTATTGAGAAATGAGATTTTAAATATACACATAAAAATGTGTATATATGTATATATACACATACATAAACACACACGCACACACACACACATATATAGAAAGAGAGAGAGAGCGCACTTAGCATAGTACCTGGAATATTACAAATTCCTTAGTTTATCATAGTTATCATAATATTGTTCTTAAGACTGGTTTTCTATAATAAAGTTCTTAACAGAGTTTAAACTCAGGGAAGACGATGTCAGCAGCATAACTTTTGAATCTCCCCATAAGAATACAGATTAACTAGGATACAAAACTAGATGACACAGCATCGCCCATGAACCTCAGAATACAAATGAATGAGAACAAACACTGGCACCCGTAGTTTCAGCATCTGTGTCAGAGGAAGTAGGAGGAAGGCAGCTGGTTTCTGAAGCCCTGCAGATTGGAGAACTGGGAGGCATTGCGTAGAATCCCATATGCAGGTGAGTGTTAAAACAATAGGGTAGAGTCTGATGGTTGTACTAGAGCAGCTTGGGCCTTACACTGTATTCCTCTTGAAATTAATGAGACACAGCCAAACTCTGGGGAGAAACTGCTAGAGTAAGAACCCCAATTGGACAGGCCAGATATGATAAGGTACAAAAAGAAGAGCCAGTCAAGATAAATGCTGGGAAAGAAGGCCAATAGACGTAGATATACAACTATAGACACACAAGCATTTAAATCTCTGTGGAAATCAAGGGATCTCTAGGTCCGTGAAGTTGGAAGTCATGCTAGAGCACCCCTTCCTCTAAAAAAGCACAGAAAAACTCAGTACACTTAATAAATTCTTTAAAAAATAACAAAATAAGTAGGTCAGCATCCTCACAGACAACAAAAACACACCAAAGAGATGTGACCATAAGACAGATGAAAACCTTTGATGTCAAAACAAGCAGTTATGGCAGCAATACCAGTAGTACCTGGGACAAAGCAAAAGAAAGCAGAAGGAAGGAATTGGTAAAGATAAAAGCAAAAGGTAATCAACAGAAAACCAAAACTGTTGCTGTAAGGTGCTGTCAGTTGGGTCCGACTCATAGTGACCCTCAACAGCTGATTATCTCGGCATTGTTATCTCAGGAGTGGACTGCCACATCCTTCTCCCATTTTTGCAGGGCTGGAGATTGAACCCATGTCCTCAGAAAGTGCAGAGTAGCCCTCCAACTGAGTTAAAACCTATCTCCAAACCAAAACAGTTTTAGCTCAGTTGGGAGAGTGCTGCTCTGTCCTGAGGACCCAGGTTCTATCCCCAGCGCCACAAAAACGGGAGAAGGATATGGCGATCTACTCCCTAAACAGCCATTGAAAACCCTATGAGGGTCACTGTGAGTCGGACCAAATTTGACTGCGCCTAACAACAATGAACAAAAACAGTAGACCCAAGAAATTCAAAAGCTGGTTCTTTTCAGGGTTGGGAAATGAAGAAGTTCAGTGAGATGGACAAATGACCAGCTAACCTATCTTTTAAAAAAAGGAAGAAGCACTGATAGGAAAACTTATATAACAAGAGGGAAATAACCATTAAACAGGAAAGTTTTTGAATTGACTGAGAAAGTTTATGTGGTGAATTAGAAAGTCAACTTTTGACAAATATTTAAATTGCCATAGTTTAATAGATAAAGTCAAATCAATTGCCATAGGAAAAAAATAATTAAAATGATCCCTTACCAGACATTTAGGATTAAATAATCCAGTGTTGCTTAAACAATTCCAGAGACTAGGAAAAGAATCTTGAACCTTAAATTGTTAAATAAATAAATAAAAACTTCTATATTTGTTTTGTAAAATGAGTTTTATATCGTTGATTCAAAACCCAACAAAGATTATACCAAAAAAAGCTACAGGCCAATTACACTTATAAATATCAACATGAAACTTTAAAGGATCTATTAGATAGCAATTCAGCAGCACTTTCTAAAGGTAATAAACAGAGCTTCAAACCCTCAAAAAACTGGATTCAGGTTCAAGTGTGGGTTCAATATGTTAAAATGTAAGGGGTTCAAGTTTGGTTCAAGTTTAAATCTGTGTAGATTAATACATGATTTACTACTAGTAAGTTATAGCTAAATTGAGTTTATTATAGGAATGCAAGAACAATTTAATGTTAATTTTAGTATTCATATCACGGATTAAAGAATTGCCGGACATGGTTGTGCACACCTGTAAACCCAGCACTCGGAAGGCAGAAGCAAGAAGATTTCAAATTCAAGGCCATCTTGAGCTATATCTTGAGCCAGCCTTAGCTGGTGAGGCCCTGTCTCAAGAAAAGGAAAAAAAAAGGTAAAATTAAATACCCAAGTATATTCAATAGGTAGAAACTGATGAATAATTCATTAACATTTTACCTCTACCCAAAAGCTAGCATTTTAACTGAAACAAGAGAGGCTTTCTAACTGAAGTCCAGAGCAAGACATATTTTTACTATCTGCTCTACTGCTTAACATTGTGCTGGAAGTTTTAGCCAAGGACATTAGACAAAACAAAAGACATGAATAAGAAAAGGAGAGGTAGAAACTATTTGCAGATGTGATTATATATGTGGAAAACTCAGAGGAATTTGTTGAAACACTAAATGATAAAAGAACTTAGTAGTGATCAAAAGCAATTAGCATACAGAGAGCAACCAGTAGCTTTCACCACACCCAAACTAATGTGTACTCTGATTCCATTTAAATGAAGTCCAAAACAGGCGAGGCTTATGTATGTTGTCGAAAATCACCCCTTTTCAGTCACCACCTCCCTTTCAAAAGCAAGTGCTATCATGACTCAGGCCATCATCAGTTTGGTTTGTCTGCTTTTGAACTTTATATAAGTGGAACCGCAGTATATACTTATTTTTTCCCTGACTTCTTTGGCTCCAAAAGAATGTACAAGGGGGTTTTATGGTGCTGTAATGTTCTGTTTCATGATCTAGGTGCTGGTTACATAGGTGCATTCATTTTATGAATATTAAGCTATACACTCATTTGTGCACTGTTCTGATGTATCATTATAGTTCAATAAAAATAGTCAAAACAAAAGACTTAGTATGTATGTACATAAACCTAAACTAGTTAGAAGATATATTTCAAGACATGACGCCCAGTTTGTATTGCAAAAATGAAAAACTTATGAGGCATGTCTAAAACCTGTATGAGAAAACCCTGTTTTTTAAAAAGAATAACTCTTAAAGAGACAAAACAGACTTAAACAGTTGAAAAGATACACTATATTATTAGATAGGAAGATGGCATCAAAGCAGGTTTCTCCTTAGGTTAATTTGTAACTTTAATGCCAACCCAATAAATATTATACTTGTTTTTACTTGAGAGAACATACTAGAATAACTTGAAAACTGGAAAGACAAAAGGTTGAGGGGGAAATAGCCCTTCTGCACATTGAAACATACTCTAAATCCTTCTTTGCAAACAGCTATCAGAATTTGAAATGTGCACTCTGGCTCCAGCCATTCCTTATCTGTAAATTTAGCGTAAACATGCAGGTAGGCAATAATACTGTTTCAAAGATCTTACAGCAGTATTTTTGTAAATTGTGAAAAATAAGGCACTATGATACATTTGTGCAATATGATACTATGCCACTATAAAAAGTAGTGTAGGACACAAAGATGTTCATAATTAATGTTGAAGGAACTAAAATTTTGTTATTGACACATAAGTAGGCAGTCCAATGAGACAAATTCCAAAAATAGCTCCAATGCCATATTAGAATACAACAAGGCAGCGTCTGAAATGAATGAAAAGTAAAATTTTAAATAAGGACTAATAGAATAGTGCTTAGTTCAGATATTTAGATATTTTTGAAGAATACATAACTATCCACTTTGTACCTTTGCTTTTTATACTAGATACTGTATATTCTGTCCTACAGCTTTTTTTCATTCAACAGTATATTATGAATGCCTTTCAATATCTGTACTTTTAGCAGTTGCTTAGTATTGTGTAAGTATCATCAGTACCGTATTTTTCACAATTACAAATATGTTGCTGTAAGATCCTTGAAAATGTATCATTGCCTATTTTTGTATTAAGCTAAATTTATAAATATGGAATTACTGGGGCAAAGTGTATGCACATTTTAAATTCTGGTAGCTTTTGCCAAACTCCTTTTTAAGAAAGGCATGCTAGTGCACACTGAAACTGAGATTTTAAATATCAGAAAGTAGCCTCCTGATAATAAAACACCATCTACTCGTATAATTCAGAATTGTTTGCAACTTCTTGTGGGTCTAAATATTTCAAAGTAATGTCTTTCTAAGGTGAATGTGAGGGGCTGAAGATGTAGCTCAGTGGTAGTTACATGTGCTTTCCCTAGTACCACACACACATACACACGGTATGTGGGAACGTGAAAGGCATATAAAATTCACTGAGGAAACTATGAAGTGAAGCTAGAAGAGATTTGTTACAAGATTATGCTTAAAGCCAATTTCCCTCTCATTTAATCCTACATGAGCAAGCCAAGGGAATTTAGAGCTTTATGAAGTCTCTAAGGAATGAAGGGAAATAGTGACTAAAGTAATCAATGTGGTAAGTACACATGAATAGCTTCCTAAAATCTTAATAGATTTTCATTTTGGCATTTAAATGTCTGCAATGGAGTACTACTGTAGAAAATCTACAAGTGATGTTTGTTGCAGAATTTTTTGTTTTTTTTTGTTTTGTTTTGTTTTTTGTTTTTTGCTACAGAACCTACTGTAGAAAACTAGTGATTAAATTATAGAAATATTCATATAATTGATCAGGTAATACCTTTTTTGACTTGATACCCATTTTAATATTTTTTAAGAGACACTTAGGTTGTTTCCAACTCACAAATGTTGCTGTGAACATCGTTCACTTATTTTTCTTTATTACTTTAAAGGAAATTAAGGGACCTAAAGATACCTGCTTAAAAATATGGTGATCACTGCCAAATTGCCATTCAGAAACAGTATGTTGTTGTTCAGTGCCATTGAGTCTCTGTCCAACTCACAGTTCCCCTGCATACAACAGATGAAACAGTATAGTCAGTTCTCTCCATGGAGTTTTCAGTGGCTGCTTTTTTGAGGAGTGGGTTGCTGGGTCCTGCTCCCAAGCCTACAGCACCTGGTGTTTTCAGGTGGTCTCCCATCCAAGTAATAACCAGGCCTGCCTCTGCTTAGCTTCCGAGATTGGATGGGATTGGAAGCCACAGTGGTACGGCTGCAGGCAGAAATAGCCATTCGTTAACTCACCAGCAGGGTCCAGTACCCATTTCCTCATAGCTTTTGCAGCATTGGGTTTTATCAATCTTAAAGTGTTCCTTTCTAGGGGTAGAAAATGGTATTCCCTTGTTAATAAACTTGTAGAATATGAGTTCTAAGTTTAAGGGGTGGTTCATGAGTGATGCTAATTTTGTATGCCTGTGAGAGTAAAATTAGAATATTGTTTCTCCACTAACAAGACTTATGCCTGCAGCTGTAGCACTGTGGCGTCCGATCCTACCAGATCTCAAAAGCTAAGCAGGGTCAGGCCTGGTTAGTATTTGGATGGGAGATCGCTTGGGAACACCAGGTACTGTAGGCTTTGGAGAAGCATCCGGCTACCCACTCCCAAAAACCAATCAGCCGTTGAAAACCCTATGAATAGCAGAGAAGCACTAACAATACTGTTTTGCCTGTTGTACGTAGGGTCACTATGAGTCAGCTACCAACTCGATGGCACCTAATAACAACAACAAGACTTGGAACCCTAGTTTTCAAAGTGTGGTCTGCAGATGAGAGCATTAGTATCACCTGGGAATTTGCTATAAAGTGCGGATTCTCTGGCTTCATCTTAAACCTACTGAATCAGAGACTGCAAATGGGGCCAAATATCTGTGTTTTCACGAGTCCTTTGAGAGGTTCTGATGCACACTCAAAGGTGAGAACCAATCACTGACTTAGAACAAGCAGTTTGGGTAGGAGAAGCTGTGAGAAGCCCAGTAACTGTTCACAAAAAGATAAGGGTTTTACTCAAGATAAAACTCAGTATAATTCAATAATATTTTTACCCGCACCCCAAGAAACCTAATATAATTTTAGTATGTAAGTAGTAAGGTTGAACATTTAATGAATACTCAAATATGCAAAGAAAATATAACATGTATTTTCTCAATATACTCAGTCTTCATTATCTTTGGATTTTAGGGGATGCTGCCCCTTTGAATATGTCAAGTAACAATTGCAGTCTCTTCTGATTTCCAGCGTCATTTTTCCTGCTTCTTGTTGTCTAGGATGTATGACTCTTGGTGGATGATGGGAGCCTCTGTCCCAGGTTGCTGCTGATCTAGTGTGGCCTTTTGAGGTGGGTTGCTAGCTATTTGCTTCTGATTTCATTATGTCCTCTTTGCTCCAATCTCAGGCCCCCTTTAATCCAACTGATGTTAGTGACTCCATCTCTACCCTTTACCTGCTCCACATAAACATTCACTGCTGCACCATATTTAGAAAGTCCTAGATATTTC
>VMDO01001579.1:147741-201763 GCA_007922755.1 Pedetes capensis
AGTACCTGGATGGGAGACCGCCTGGGAACACCAGAAGCTGTAGGCTTGGGAGAAGGACCTGGCAACCCCCTCCCAAAAATCAATCTGCCATTGAAAACCCTATGAACAGCAGAGAAGCACTGACAATAGTGTTTCCACTGTTGTACAGAGGGTCGCTATGAGTCGGATACCGACTCGACGGCACCTAACAACAACAACAACAACAAAGATATTTCTTACACCTAAAGCCTTAGCTCTTTTTCATCTATCTAAGTACTCTCCTTCAGTGATAATGAACTGCCATGGATAGAAGTAGGCCTTCTATCTATTTCTCGTAGGCCTATAGCCTCTCTAGGCTATAATTGGAGAAGCGGGTCCTAGGGCCACCCCACATACCACATGTCTAAATATTTCTAAAGTCACATATCAAATTAGCAAATTATGATGTTCTTTTTTCTCAGGTTGACAAACCCATATTCACAATGACAAAATTGAAAAAACACTGAGTCATTCCAAGTAACAGCACAAATCCCAAGTTAACGGCAGTTTTCACCTCAGTCCATGATCAGGTGCTGGCTGCTGCTGCACTGCAGCAGAGAGGGAAAAGGGTTTCTTGCTGGTGTGCTGGCTTGCCAGGCCTGGCTCTCTGCAGCACTAGGCATGTCTACAGGATATGCATCACCCTTCTCTTCTGGGGCTGGGCTGGCAATGGTTTTGCACATCTGCTCAGTTTTCTTTGTTTGCCCACTTGTGTGCACCCTCTCCATCCAAGCACGAGGTTTCTTTTTACTCCACCCAGCCCAAGTCAAGCAGTCTACTCACAATATGTACTCAGCCTCTTGTTGTTGTTGTTACTGCTATTAGGTGCCGTCAAGTTGGACCCAACTCATAGCAACCTTGTGTACGACAGAACAAAACACTACCCAACACTGTGCCATGCACACGATCTTTTTGTGTTTGAGCCCATTGTTGCAGCTACTATGTTTCTTCTCATTTTGAGTCGTGACACATCAGTAAAAGGAGGTCCCAGGGGCATTACTCCATTCCCATCACTAAGGTCAACTCTACTTTGAGGAGGCAACTCCTAACTCAGTCATTGCTTGAATGCCTTCCACCCTGTGGGGCTCATTTCCCAGAACTATATTTGATAGTGCTTCTCTGCTATTCATAAGGTTTTCAAAGGTTAATTGTTTTGGGAGTACCCTGACAGATTCTTCTCCATAGTCTATCTTAGTCTGGAAGATCAGCTGAAATCTGTCCACAATAGGTTGGCCCGGCTAATATCTGAAATACTGGTGGCATAGCTTTCAGCATCACAGCAACATACAAGCCCTACAGCATGGTAAGCTGACAGACACTAGTCTCACCAAAATCACCCTTTCAGTTGCCTCAACAGATCCTGAGCCTGGAAGGCCAGGTTCAGATTTTATGACAAAGTCTGACTATGATTCTTGCTTCTCTGCAAATCAAAAGCTGCATATCTCCTCCCTTTATCTTTGCTGTAATATCTATGCCTTTCAAGGTAAATGAGTACTTCTGGGAGAATGGGAAATGGTAAAAAACATTAAAAATTTTCAAATTTAGTATCTAATTTGCCAATCTAATAGAAGTAGAGTAACTAATATGAAGATAATGATGACACCAGGATACTACAATAGGTGTAAAGTGGCGCACATTAAAAAGGACAAAGATGGGAAGATCAGGCTTCCTGGGAGGCAAGGAGAAATGGATCATTTTTTCATATAGTGCTATTCTGTGGAAAGAGGTTGAGATTCAGCAGTAACTCTAGAATTTGTTTAGACTTCGAAACTTCTCTTTACATGTGATCACCCCTAAGTAGGTAAAGCCTAGAGTGGTCTGCATATCACTGCACCCTTTTTACTTATTTTGAATTTTTTTTTGGGGGGGGGTCCTGGAAGTTGAAGCCAGGGCGTCGCGCTTGCATGCTTTGTGAGTGCTGGACCACTGAGCTGCACCCCAGGCCCTTTTTTTTTTTTTTTCTTTCTTAATTTTTTGAGACAAGGTCTCACTAAGTCACACAGACTGCCTCTAGTCTCGAACTTGCAATCCTCCTGCCTCCGACTCCCCAGCCGCTGGGATTACAGGAGTGCACCATCACGGCCTGGCACTATTTTGAATTTATTTGAGGTGGCTTTTGAAGACAGCCCATGAAGATTACAGGTTAATCTTAATGGCACATCCCTCTCTTTATCCACTCTTTGTCTCTACCAGTAACAGAACTTTCTTAAAACTTTCAGCATGCAAAACAAACTATTTGTTGACTAGTGTTGTTGTTGTTGTTGTTAGGTGCCATCAAGTCAGATCTAACTCATAGTGACCCTACATACAGCAAAATGAAACACTCCCTGATTCTGTGCCAGGCACACAATCTTAGTTATGGTTAAGCCCATTGTTGCAGACACTGTGTCAATCCATCTAGTGGAGCGTTTTCCTTTCTTTTGTTGACCTGCCACTCTCCCAAACATATCCTACTCCAGGGATTGGTCCCTCCTGACTACATGTCCAAAATACATAAGGCACAGTCTAGCCATCTTTGCTTCCAAGGAGCACTCTGGTTGCACTTCTGGGACAAATCTGTTGGTTATTTTGGCAGTCCATGGTATATTCAATACTTGTCTCCAGCACCATAATTCAAAAGCATCAATTCTTCTCTTGTCTCCCTTGTTCAATGTCCAGTTTTCACAATCATATGATGCAACTGAAAATACCATAGCATAAGTCAGGCACACCTTCTTCTTCAATGTGACATCTTTACTTTTCAATACTTTAAAGAGATCTTTTGCCATAGCTTTTCCCAAAGCAATGCATCTTTTGATTTCTTGACTGCTGCTTCCAAGGGTGTTGCTTGTAGAACCACGTAAAGCAAAATCTTGGACAACCTCAATCTTTCCTCCATTTATCGTGAAGTTGTTGTCTAGGATGTATGACTCTTGGTGGATGATGGGGAGCCTCTGTCACAGGTTGCTGCTGGTCTACTGTGGCCTTTTGAGGTGGGTCACTAGCTATTTGCTTCTGATTTCATTATGTCCTCTTTGCTCCAATCTCAGGCCCCCTTCAGTTGAATACTGACCGAGTTGTAAGGATTTTTGTTTTGTTGATGTTGAATCACAGTCCATACTGAAGGCTATATTCTTTGATTCATCAGTAAATGTTTCAAATCTTCAAATCTTCTTCACTTTCAGCAAGCAGAGTTGTGTCATCTGCATAACGCAGATGTTAATGAGTCTTCCTCCAATCCTGATGCGTCATTCTTCTTCATGAAGTCCAGCTTCTCAGTTTATTTGCTCAGCATAGAAATTGAAGAGATATGGTGAAAGGACACAGCCCTGATGCACACTTTTCTCAACTTTAAACCAGGCAATGGTTCCTTGTTCTGTTTAAATGACTGCCTCCTGGTCCATGTACAGATTCCTCATAAGTACAATTAGGTGCTCTGGTATTCCCATTCTTCAAAGTGTTATCCGTAATTTGTTATGATCCATACAGTCAAATGCCTTTTCATATTCAATAAAACATAGACATCTTTCTGATATTCTCTGCTTTTGGCTAATATCCATCTGACAACAGCATTGATGTCCCTGGTTCCCCACCCTCTTCTGAATCCTGCTTGATTTTCTGGCATTTTCCCTGTCTATATACTGCTGCAATTGCTTTTGAATCATCTTTAGTAAAATTTTGTTTGTGTGTGATATTAATGATATTGTTTGATAGTTTCTACATTCAAGGGGATCCCCTTTTTGGGGAACAGGCATATATATGGATCTTTTCCAGTCAGTTGGCCAGCTAGCTATTTTCCAAATCTCTTGGCATAAGCACACTAGTACCTCTAGTGCTACATCTGTTGAAACATCTCTATTGATATTATATCAATTCCTGGAGCTTTGTGTTTCACTAATTCCTTCAAGACAGCTTCCACTTCATCCTCCAATACCATTGGTTCTTCATCATATGCAACCTCTTGAAGTGGTTGGTCATCCACCAATTCTTTTTTGTATAATGACTCTGTGTATTCCTTCCATCTTCTTTTGATGTTTCTTGCATCATTTATTTAATATTTTCCCTGTAGAATCTTTCACTATTGCCACTTGTGGCTTGAATTTTTTCTTCAATTCCTTAAGATTGAGAAAGACAGAATGTGTTCTACCCTTTTGGTTTTCTGTCTCCAGCTCTTTGCACATGTCATTATAATATTTGATTTTGTCTTCTCGAGCTGCCTTTTGAAATCTGGTTAGTTCCTTAACTTCATGTCTTCCTTTTACTTTAGCTGCTCGACATTCAAGGGCAAGTTTCAGGGTTTCTTTTGACATGTAATTTGGTCTTTTTTTTTCCTTTTTAGTAACCTTTTGCTTTCTTCATGAGTGATATATTTGATGTCATGCCACAGCTCATCTGGTCTTCTATCATTTGTGTCTAATGCATTCAACCTGTACTTGAGGTGGTGTCTGAACAGTTTTAGAAACGCAAAAATACTTAGGACTCAACAAGGTAAAACTGGCAGTCAAAAATTATCAGGAGAGAAATATGACCTAAATTGAGAGAAATGAATCAATAGAAACTGACAAAGAAATGACACATTAGGATTAGAAGACAGGAGCATAAGCATAGTTATTTTCTTATGTTCTATACATTTAAAAAGCTAGAAGAAAAATTAAACATGTTAAGTGGAGACATGAAAAAAGACTCAAGTCAGCTTTTAGGTATGAAAACTGATGTCTGATAGAAATATACTACAGAGTATTAGCAGCAAAGTAGAATGGTAGAAAAAATTACAAGGGGTTGGAGGGGTTAGTGCAATTGGTTGAGTGCTTATTTAGCAGGCACTGAGGCCTGGGTTCGACCTCTAGCACTGCAGAAAAAAAAAAAAAAAAAAGACTTGGTGATGTAATGATTGAGACTGTAAAATGAAATGCAAAGAATTATTTTTGGAAAATGAAAAGGGTATCAGTGGGATGGCTGTAGGACAACTTCAGGTAGCTTGTTGTGTGCCCTCCGAGACTCGTAGTGACCCGCATAGGGTTTCAATGGCTGATTGTTTCAGACTTCTTTGGGAGTGGATTGCCAAGTCCTTCTCCCATTTTTGTTTTCTTTTCTTCTTTTCTTTTTTGTGGTGCTGGGGATCTAGCCGAGGCCTCAGAGAGCGCAGAGCAGAGCAGAGCAGCACTCTACCAACTGAGCTAACCCCCAGCCCCTCAAGTTGCTTAATGTGTATATAATTGGAGTCCCAAAAGTGTAGGTAGAAGAAGGATATGTTGTTGTTGTTGTTAGGTGCCATCGAGTTGGTATCCAACTCATAGCGACTCTCATAGGGTTTTCAAAGGCTGACTGTTTTGGGATTGCCTTGGGAGTGGATTGCCAGGCCCTTCTCCAATTTTTGCGGTGCTGGGAATTGAACTCGGGGCCTCAGAGACTGCAGCGCAGTGCTCTACCCACTGAGCTAAATCCCAGCCCGAAGAAGGATATAGGAAACAGTATTTGGAATGGCAGAGTATTCCCAAATTTGATATTTTAAAAAGTGTGCATCCAGAGATCCAAGAATCTCAACAAACTCCAAGCACAAGAAATAAATTGCCCAAGGCCAATGATAAAATCTTAAAACAACCACAGGAAGAATACCTTAGATACACAACAAAGATAAGTATGCAGTAGAGTTCTCAGCAAAAATAATGCCAGTGAGGAAACAGTGGTACAGTGTATAGTACTGAAAGAAACTATTGACCTAGAATTCTATATCCAGTGAAGCTGTCTTTCTAAAAGACTATAGAATAAGAAGAAAAAGAAATAAAAGACCAGTGAAACAAGTATGACATACTGTTAATGTTCTAGTTCAGGTATAGATTAACGGGCAATCTTACTATTGTGTTTGGCTGACAATTCTCATTGCACAAAAAGTTTGTAAAATGCTAATTTGAATGTTTCAGACTGCAAGCTCTCATCCTTCCCAGTTATAGCACTTCCTTGGGTTCATTCTTTTGTTTTTTTAAATTAGTGTTTTACTTATACATGTTAGTGGGGTACAAAGTAATAAGTCAGTTGATGTGTCCATTACATAACTATTAAATTAGTTTTGCTTACACTTCCATCTCCTTAAACATTTTACAGAAGAAAAACAAGAAAAAAAGTAAAGATTTTACTTAACGTGTACTGACAGTTGTATGCAACTATAGGTTATACTCTGATTGTTTTTGTCTTTCCTTTTGCTTTCTGCATTTTTGTAGAGTTGCATCCTGTGTTTTGTGGGTTTTTTTCCCTCTTTCTTCACCCCTCTGTGATGTTCTCCCTCCCCTTCCCGCCTTCATCCACAACCTCCTGCTAGTCCCCTCCCCCCTCATATTGGGTCCTCTTTTATTTTCCATTCTTAGGTAAGTATCATGATACATATATATCCATATTGTATATATGTATAATTTTTTTCCACTAAAGTAGATTTTAGCTCCCACGTACGAGTGAGAACATGCACTATTTCTCTTTTTGAGTCTAGGTTATTTCACTTTTAAGTATCATTTTAAGATACTTTCCAGTTCCATACATTTTGTTGCAAATGACATAATTTCATTTTTCTTTACTGCTGAATAATATTCTATTGTGTACATGTACCACAGTTTTTTAATCCAATCCTCTATTGATGGACATCTGGGTTGATTCCATACCTTTGCAATTGTGAAGAGTACTACCTTAAATATGGAAGTGCAGGTGTCCCTATGGTATGACAACTTATCTTCTTTTGGGTAAAGTCCTAGAAGTGGTATAGCTGGATCATATGGTAGTTCTATTTTTTTTTTTTTTTTTTTTAACAGGGACTGCCTCACACTTCTATTGCCTATCTGACCCCTGAAGGCATTTAAGTTTGTATAAGTTAATATAGTTTTGAACTGGCTATTTATAAACATCTATCCACACACTAAGAAGTATGTTTATATGTTTCATTAAAATCATCTAGCAAACCTATGAAAACATGTTGGCTCCAAGGCCTCACCTCTGATTTTTTTATTTTTATTCAGATGGCTATGGTGGAGAAAGTTTGAGTTTGTTTAAGTGTCCTGGGTCATTGTGATCAGAAGCCAGGTTTAGAAACCCACTATATTAAATAACTCATAAGGACCATTCTAACATGGAGAGTACATGACTTTAAGGTGACCTCAGACAAATAAATGTACTATATCTATTAAGCAGTTATTTGGGGCAGTGTCTTTAGGAGACAGTTAAGTTTCTAGCAAAATATTATTTTCTTGGGAAGTTCATAAGCAGTAGGAAGACTACAGATTAAAAAAAATAAAAAACAGCCGCTCTTGACTTTCTTCTTGAGGCCTAGCCACAGTAGGCCATGTCCGGTACCAGAGAAGATAGATGATTCTGTTGGAAACAATTATGAAGTAGGGGTTGGCTTAGTGTCAGTTATGTTGAAAACATTTTATCTCTATAACCCTTATAGATGAACGCTTAAAAAGTAAGAATTTCTAAATGACAGGCCTACTAGATGTAAGTAGATAAATGAGGTCCTGGAAGCACTCAATTTAAGTTTTTTTGAACACACTTAGAGGAGAGGAAATTGAGTACAGAATGAATGAACCTCAACCCAAATCATTTCAGCTCTCATTTGTACAACAGACATGTACCAACATAACTTCAGAGTCTAAATGAGTTCAGAGAGCTCATTCCAATTTATTGAAATGAGGTTTTATGTAAGTCATAGGAGATTGCAGGCTGGGTTATAACTGTTGAATGTTTAATACGCATAGTATTTATGAGAGACAATAATGCTTCTATGCTTATGAATATATAATAGCATAGTGGAAGCTCTCCATTAAATGGTGCTAGTCTGTACTGCACATATCTGGGATGTGCTTTTCCCCAGAGTTCTGTGGTAGTTGAGGGGAGGAGAAGATGGACAGAGGGACATCAATGAAGATGCTTGACTGTGTTAAAGGCAAACGTTTTTCCATCAACTTCTTTTTTATTCTGTAACAGTGCATCTCATTTCATTTTTTCACTCTTGCCTGAAGAAAGAACAAAAATTTTCAACTGAGGAACAGTTTTCAAAAATCTGACTCATGGGAAATTTTTATTTCATGTCTGTATTTCCTTCCTAACAGACTCTAGGAAATTTGGCACCTACGATTTAGACTTCAGTAAACCTAAAGACATTAATGTTTTCCCTTAAACACACAGTACTAGAGTTCAATACTAGATGATCCAGGAGGAAAGAGATCACCACCCAAACCAGTGGAACTAGAGGGCACAGGGGCAAATTCGCCTGCAGGTGTCACACCTTTCCATCACGGACATAACCTTGCCTTTGATGTTTACAGGGTGAAGTCACCATATCAGAAAAAAATTTAAAGACAAAAGGGGTCCTGTTGGCGAGAAAACCCCTGCCCACCCTTGTTCTCTCCACAGGCAATGTGTGTGACCAGTTTTCTTTCTGGAAATTCACTTGCAGGTACAATCACACACCTGTGAATGTTTATACCTGCATTCTTAGGTACAGTGATATAGAAAGACTGGCTGACTAGACAGAAACTCAAATTTTCATTCACCTGATAGTCTGGCATTTTCCTATTTGGAGAGCCTAGTACAATTTATTAGGAAAGTTAGCTTAATAATCCTGGCCATATTTTGAGAAAGGGCTATGAAGTAACAATAAAGTAACTTACAAACTCATAAAAATAACAAACAGTAATAGATGGAAGGTCATAGAACAAGACCTTTATTTTTAAATTCTACCCCTCTGTTACCTGCAGCGGTAGCCCTGTGGCATCCGATCCCATCAGGTCTCGGAAGCTAAACAGGGTCAGTCCTGGTTAGTACCTGGATGGGAGACCGCCTGGGAACACCAGGTGCTGTAGGCTTGGGAGAAGGACCTGGCAACCCCCTCCCAAAAATCAATCTGCCATTGAAAACCCTATGAACAGCAGAGAAGCACTGACAATAGTGTTTCTCCTGTTGTACAGAGGGTCGCTATGAGTCGGATACCGACTCGACGGCACCTAACAACAACAACAACAACCCCTCTGTTACACTGCACAACAGGATCTTACATTTGTGCCTGAGAGAGTTGGGTTGCTCCAAAACCCACCTCAGGTTGGGATGAACTGAGTCCCACTGCAGCTGCGAACTGGACCCAAGTCTTCACATGAAGTACTCATTGCTGAGGAGACAACTCTGCCCCATGCCAGCAACAGGCACCAGCTGCTGTGGGAACTGCTCACTATTTGGTGCTCCCCAAAAAACCTGAGTTATGGTTCCTACCGTGAAAACAGGGTCATTTATGCTAACATTGCTTCCCTATGCTATGCTTCCTCATAGCATATGTAGAAAATGTTATTTTCAGGGCACTTGTGGTCAACCCAGGAGGTAGCTCTGGGGCAGCATCCACCATCCTGAGGGCTCTAATTGGCCCATGTCCCACCCCACACCTTTCCTCTCACTGGATATCATATATCGACACACAGGGAATGTATTTCAGATGCTGGGATTTGTAATTATTTGCCACTCAAAGCGTGGTCTACAGATTGTTCAGCAGTGTCACCTGGAGCTTTTCAGAAAAGCTGAACCTCAGGTCCCACGTCAGACCTATGGAATCAGCATCCACATTTTAATAGACCCCCTCCCCCAAGTGGGAATTAGGAAACTCAGAGTTTATGAAGTGTTGGTGTGCAGGGAAATGTCTGCCTCTTTTGCATGCTGTAAAAGGCCCTCGGAGGTCTAAGCCCTACCGAGCTTTCTAAGCTCATCTTTGGTCACCTCCCTTTCCAATCCACTCATAGTGAAGTACCACACCTGAGCACTGTGTGCTAGCCTCCTTTAGTTGCTCAGGTGGCCTCCCCTCATCCTAGGAGTAAATCCCCTTACCTGCCCTTTTGAGCTCTTAGCTTCCAGCTCTCAACTTAAACGTAAAGCTTCACCTGCTCCAGCCAATTAGGTGCCATGGAGTCGGATCTGACTCATATCGACCCTTATAGGGTTTTCAGTGGCTGTTTCAGGATTGCCTCAGAAATGGTTTGCCACATCCTTCTCCCATTTTTGCAGTGCTGGGAATTGAACGTGGGACCTCCGAGACTGTAGAGAGGCGCTGTACCAACTGAGCTAAATCCCAGCCCCCATAGAATTGGGAGAGGGAATTGTCTACATGTAAGTACCTTGATATACGTTGACCTTTTGTCTGGGCCAAACTACAATTCAGTCTTACTCATAGCCACCCTCAGAGGGTTTTCAAAGGCTGATTTTTTGGGGGATTGCCTTGGGAGTGGATTGCCACATCCTTCTCCCACTTTTGCAATGCTGGGAATTGAACCTGGGATCTCAGAGACTGCAGAGCAGTGTTCTACCGACTGAGCTAAATCCCAGCCCTTAGTGAGACACTAGCCCATTTTAAATTCCATAGCAGGTTAGTCCATAGCTCTGATAGTGCACCTATTATGATACTTACAGCATTGTACCATAATTTTCTGTTCACTTTCTACTTGCTATGTCAAGCAGACTGGTGATTTACCTATTTTTTTTTTTTTTTGACTCATGCTTTTTGGACAAATCAATCAGGCCATCTTGCTACTGCCAAAATAAGAACTATTTCTCCTTAAAAATAAAAAGGTATACATTTATAAATCACTTCAAAATAATTCTGTTACTCTGATTTGTAGCCAGTTTCATCAAATGCTGGATAGCATATAAAACCATTTCTTTCCCCTCAGGTTAAATGTAAAATGAGTCTTTTTTTTTTTTGAGATTTATAACTGTAATGAAGTTTTAAAAAGAAATCAAAATAAGTTATAAAAGAAAAACATCTGATATAACCATATGCTACTAAGTCATGGTTCAGTGCTTTTTATTCCCAAAAATGAATGCCTAAATATCAATCACGTACTGTCTGTTCCTAAAGATATTGAGAAATCTTTCCTAATTTTCTGGCTAGTATATATCCACTTCAAAAATCATATTTAATGACTATCTCTCTTGAGAAGCCCACATCCATGTCTTGGAGGTGTACTATTATTCTTTTCTTAGGCATCGCTCTCTCTCTCTTTTTTTTTTTTCCTGAATGCCTATGCTTAAATCTAAAGCATGTACTATCTCCTATCTCTACTTAATGAATTCCCTAACTTTGTTTCAAAAAAAAAATCTTATTCTGCTGGACGTGGTGGTGCACGCCTGTAATCCCAGCGGCTTGAGAGGTGGAGGCAGGAGGATTACAAATTCGAGACCAGAGGCAGTCTGTGCAATTTAGTGAGACCCTGTCTCAAAAAAAGTAAAAAAAAAAAAAATGGGTTGGGGGGGGGCCAGCTCAGTGATACAGAACTTGCAAAGCATCTAAGCGCAAGCCTCTGGGCTCAACCCCCCAGTACCACATAAAAATAAAAATAAATAAATAAATAAATGAAAAACCTTGTTCTCACATTATATCTTTTTACTTCCTCAATCATTGTAAACTTAGAATCACACACCACCTTTAAATTTTCACCTGGGTGTTAAGACCCTTCCACTGTTGGGGAGACCCATAGAATGATGTCACACAAGGCCAATTTCCCCCTGAAGGCTCAACAATTGGTGTAATTTACCAAAGACTTACAGCCTGTGAGGACATAGCAGGTGCTGAACAAAACCAGAGTTTATTTTCTATGCTTGGGAAAGTGACTATGAAGGGAAGGCTGTCAACTCTTTCAGGATATGTTATGTTTTTGACAGAGAAGCTTCTGGCATGGTAGAATAGGAGGTGGTCGTAGCCAACTGAGACAGAAAAGGACCCAGTAGTTGACTGCTCTCTAATCCTCAGAAAATGGCATGGAAAGGAACCAATAATTTCAAACTACATAGAATAAAATTTAGAACAGACAACTGATTTTGAACCTCCAGTTTGGGAAATTGTTTTTCTAATGCAGTGACCTACTATTGCAGAAAGAAAAATGTCTCTCTTGTTGACAATGGGCATTGCACAGTGCCTTGACCTGAGGCTTGGAGGTGTAGAGAGAATATGGCTTGTTAAATCTCTGAGTGTTGCCCAGATCTAGTTCAGACCTACAGACAATATATATATATATAGTCTGTAGGTGATACACACACACACACACACACACACACACACACACACACACACACACACACACCCTGGCCTTACTATCAAAGGGTGTAAGAAAGTGCTATTAATCTCTTGTCCCAATAGGTTAATCAGTCCTAACAACAGAAACAGAAAATCCAAGGCTGTCCCCACTCTCCTAGGAGTGCCAACATATTTGATAGTCCAGAAAATCCTGCATAAAGTCTCCTGTCTCCATTCATACCTCAGAGGTAAAAGAGTAAGCCAACTGATGTGGACTGTGATTTTTGCTACACGGGTGTATCAAAGCCCTTTCATGCTCTCACAAAACCTGGGCCTCTGAATGTAAGATTTATGCCCTGCCAAAACAAAACAAAACAAAAACAAAAAATCCTGGCTTTACTATAGTGCAACTACTGGTACCAAGTAACTCTTCAAAAGAACCGTGGAAGCTGTCAGCAGTCAGACACAGCAGAGCCCCTAGAGAATTAACATACATTTTTTTCTAGCCAGGATTCATTGGTGCTCCAGGCTCACATCTTCCCTTGGAGCTGAGTAGCTACCTCCCTTCTAGTGGGGTATCTTTTCTCCCGAGCTCCCTCAACTCTCTACACACAACTGCCACGTCACTTTGCTTCTTTTATTGAAATTGTCTCTCTATATATTTGTCTCTCCCCAACTATACCACATGGTCCTTAAGTAGGGAACTGAATCCTTTTCTGTTTTAGGTGCCCAGTGCTTACAATACATAGTATGCGCTAGTTAACGTGTTGAATTGAAAAGAATGGAATTAATCTAAGCTGGTTTCTCTGCTCAGCCTCTAAAGGCTCCCCACAGAGGTAAATAACTGGTGCCACACCCAGCTATGCCCTCATTCTGATGACCTTTAGCAAGCCATTCCCTATGCCAGATCTCATTACTGTATAACACAGGAATAATAAAAGTTGCCACCTGGTTCAGCAAACAATAAAAACTGATGTGCACCTGCCTATGAAGTGTCCAAAGTGCTTTGGAGTGGTGGGGTGGGGGGTGGAGTTTATAGTTTTTATAAAAAATAAGACAGTATATCAGCAAGCCCTGTAGAATCTCATAAATAGGACAAGACTTTTATTATATTGCCCATGCTTCTTTAAAAATCTTTTTTAATTTGAACAGTTTCAGATTTACAGAAAAATTGCAAATATAGTAGAGTCCCCAAATCCTTTGCACTCATAAATGTACCATTAGGATGGTACATTTGCTATAATTGTTGTAGTTTGTTGTTAGATGCCACAGAGTCACATCCGACTCATAGTGACCCCCTTAGGGTTTTCAATGGCTGATTGTTTCGAGATTGCCATAATTAATGACCCAACATTGATGCATCATGGTTAACTGTATTCAGATTTCCTCAAACTTTATTTCATGTCCTCCTCCTGTTCCAGGACCCCATCCAGGATGCCACGATACATTTAGTTCTCATGTTTCCTCTTGGCTGTGACAGTTTCTCAGACTTTGCTTGTTCTTGATGACTATGACAGTGTCAAGGAGTGCTGGTCAGGTATTTTGTAGAATGACCCTCCCTTGGGATTTGTTTCATTTGTCTCATGATTAGACTGGAGTTATAGGTTTGGAAGAATAAGATAATAGAAATAAAGGTACTTTTTCTCCTGCTTTTAACAAATCCTGTGTCAATTCCTCCCATCTCTTCCCTTAAGCCCCCATAAACTTTCTATATTGATAGTGCCTGCTAGGTTCAAGGAAAGGAGGTGTTATTCTAGTGTGTTTTACAGGAAGTCATTCTTACCCTATTGGACATCACCACCAGCAATGGAATCCTCAGAGATGCCTCCTGGATGGGGGACCTTGTACTCACAAGTCAGAGGCTCTCCAAGGCTAGACAGTGAGCAGAAATGGAGGAAAGCCCAACAAATGGAGGAAAGTGAACCTCCGCATGGGAGACACAACCATCCGGATGCTGACTGGGAGAAGATAATCCTTTGTGAGTAATGAAAGCTTGGAATGTGGAGCACAGAGATAAAAATAGGACTGCAGTCAAAAGCACCAGGGCAAAGAAGCTGAGAGGCTGCAGCTTGAAAAGTAAAGGCAGAAAATGGGGAGTTTATAGCACACAGGAAGCAGGTGGTGTCTAAGAGCCTGGCTCTGCCAGTGCTTGATCTTGGCCAGTTATTCCACTGTGGGGTACCCATCTCTGAGCAGCAGACATAATAGTCCTGCCTTGTGGAGTTTTGTGGAAATGAAATGGGATGATATAAGTCAGCGCTGACAGTGGTGCCTCAGCCATAGTGAGTGCTCAGTACATACCAGTTACCATCATGATTGTGTAAGACGAGGGGAGCTGATCTGGGAGGCACACTTAACTTAAAACCCTAAGGCTCGGAAGGCTTTTAAATAAACTAGCTAGGAAGACATTCAGGTTTCTTGAAAAAAAATGCAGAAAACTTAATTTTAAGAAACAAAAACAAAAAGACCTTAGTTATAACTCACTCACACCTGCTGACGGGTGGTGTGAACCACAGTGGGAGACAACAGACGTTTGTTTCTCTTGCTCATGGCTGAATTATACTTCCTCTTGTCTTCTCCCACATAATCTAAATTTGGAATCATATTCAGCGGGCAGTTGGCCAGGGGTAAGTTTACTGCACTATCTAAGGTCATGAAATAGAACCACGCCAACTGGGCCTTTATTGGAACAGTGAAGTTGGACTCCAGCTATTGAACCAAGCAGCCAGTCGTTACAAGCTGCCAGCGTAAGCAAGCTTCCACATTCACTCTCATTTCAGAGCTCTGGTAAGGAGTACAGTAACTCAGGTATGTGAAAGTGCTTTGTAACCAGTGCAGTTCTTTTGAGTGGGAAGTAATTACGTGTTCTGTTAAGCTCTGCCCAGGTCTCTGACTCTGAAGAAGGTGGTAAGGAACAACTGCAGTGATTTTTCCTCCTCACACCTTCTGCATTTATACTCCAGCTATTGTATTCTAGGTGGTTCAGGTGAATAACAATAGCAGAGAGGATTCACTGAGCCCTCCATCTGTGCTGGCTATAATTTTAAGCTCTTCACTTGTATTAAATCAATCCTTGTAATAACTCTTTGTGTCAGTACTGTATGTTTTTTTTAAATGAGCACACTGAGATACAGCAAAGTTAGGTGAATTGTTAAAAGTCAAATGGCTATAATGTGTTATACCAGTTAGGACTACGTTTAGTTGTATGTAAGAGAAAAATAACATAGTTTAACAAAAGTTATAGTTTAATTTGCTCTTGAGTAAAAGAAAGTGGGAAGGAAGTAAGCAACAATTACAGTGGCAGGTCCGCTATTCTTAGGCTCGATCTTTCTTCTCAAGTCATCTTGCTGTTGTTGTTAGGTGCCATGTAGTCAGTGCTTCTCTGCTGTTCATAGTGTTTTCAATGGCAGATTGATTTTTGGGAGTGGGTTGCCAGGTCTGTCTCCCAAGCCTACAGCACCTGGTGTTCGCAGGAGGTCTCCCATCCAAGTACTAACCAGGCCCAACCCTGCTTAGCTTCCGAGATCTGATGGTATCGGACGCCACAGGGATACAGCTGCAGGCCAAATCTTAGTGCCTGACTTATCCTCAGGTTCTCCTCAGTAGCGCAGGGTGGATGCTGAACTGTGTTTCATTTAGAAGGAAAGAGGGCAAAGGAACTTTTCCAGAAGCCCCGCCTCACAACTTCCATTGACATCTCATGAAGCACCACTTCTGCAAAAAGGCTGGAAAATGTGCTTTGCTCTTTTACAATTTTTTTAAGTTGGGCACATTTCTCAAAATTATGTAACAAAAAAAGAGGACCATGTGCCGTGAAAGACAGTTTCTCAGACTTTATCTGTGCTGTTGCTTGGAGCTGAAAAGATAGCCATATTACTCTTTACTTCCCACCTGGAGTCCCTTGGAATTATAAATAAGTGGGTGATCCAAATAAAAAAAGTAGAACTTTCCTAAGATTTCCAGGTTTCCCTTGCTCACAATTTATTTATAACTGAGGAAATTCTGTAACCTCACAGTACTTAAGTGGTTATTTTAGGCTCTTACATTTAAGATTAAAAGAAGTGTTAATTAGGTGAAATAATTTTCTTCTTTATTATTATTTCTTTTCAGTACTTGGGGGATTGAACCCAGGGCCTCATGAATGCTAGGCAAGCACTCCACCACTGAACTGCACCCTCCACCACTTTTTAATTTTTTTTTTTTTATTTTGAGACAGGGTCTTGCTATGTTGCACAGGCTGCCTCTGGCCTCGAACTTGTGATCCTCTTGCCTTAGCGTGTGGAGTCACTGGGATTATAGGAATAGGCCACGGCCTCCAGCTAAATATTTCTTTTTTATTTGGCTTTTGGCTTTTTCTTTCTGTTGTTGTTCTTTGTTTCAAGGAGTGTTTTGTTTGTTTTGTTGTTGTTGTTGAGATAGGGTCTCAATATGTATCCCAGGCTGGATATGTATCCCAGGCTGGTTTAAAACTCATCATCCTTCTGCCTCAGGCTTGTAAATGCTAGGAATAAAGGCTACAGGCATCTGCCACTGTTCCCGCCTTCTCTTTTCTATTTATTTATTTATTTATTTATTTATTTATTTAGCAGTACTGGGGAGCTGAACCCAGGGCAAGCTCTGGGAAGTGATTTACCACTGAGCTGCACCCCCAGTCCTTTTCTTTCTTTTTTCTTGTGAGTCAGGGTCTTGCTAAATTGTGTACACTGCCTATAGCTTGGAACTCATGATCCTCTTGCCTCTGCCTCCTGAGTAGCTGGGATTGATTATAGGCATGTGCCACAGTGCCCAGCTCCTCTTTAATTTTATTCTGAGATTTTAATTTGAAGTTCTTTCTCCCCCAAAACAGTTACTCTCATATTTCTCATTTAAGGAGTAAATGTCCACTATTAAGCTTTCATTCATCTTTTAAGAGGAAAAAAAAAAAGAATATTTGAATTAAATATGGAATTTCTTAGCTGAGTTATATTTGATTATGGCTCAATCAGTCCTCTTACCTCCAGTTTCTCCAGTTGTAAAATATTCACTCATTTATTTATTTATTCATTGAATAAATGCCTATACTTGCGTAGGCTAGTAGGTATTTAATACTTTATATGTGATAGTCATTTTTTTCGTTGTTAATAAAACAATGCAGTAATGTGTAAACAAATGATTAAAAGTTTGTTGCTCAAGTATTTTTATGGTTAAATATACAGTATTTCTTTTCATACAGGTAAATCAATTTTGTCTTAATGGCACAATGAAAAGAGAAACTGCCAGGTGTGGTGGTGCATCTATAATCCCAGTGACTAGGGAGGTGGAAGCAGGAGTTTGAGTCCAGGGGCAGCTTGCATGACTTAGGGAGACCCTGACTCCAAATAAATATTGAAAAACGTGCTGAGGTAAAACTCAGTGGTAGACCATTTGCTAAGTATAGATGAGACCCTGGGTCTTACCCCTAAGTACCACGAAAGAAAAGAAGGAAGGAAGATAGGAAGGAAGGAACTTAAAATTGCTTTTGCGATTATATGATACACAAATATCTCAACTAGGGGCATATTACACGTCTATAGCCATACCATCTGGCCATCTGATACCATATGATCTTGGAAGCTAAGCGGGAATGGGCCTAGTTAGGCCTGGGATGGGAAACCACCTGGGAACCCCAGGTGCTGTAGGCTAGGAAGAAGGACCCAGCAGCCCACTCCTGAAATAACCACCCATCAAAAAGCCCATGAATAACTGTCAGTGTTATTCATGTTATAACTGTCAGAGAAGCACTGTCAGTGCCGGCATGGCAGTGTCAGGTAGTTGTACATATGTGCAACATTCTGTTGTACCTAGGGCCACTATGAGTCGAACCCAACTCCATAGCACTTAACAACAACAACAAACATATTACACAGGGCAAAACATATTTCATATTATGAATATATATGTGAAGATAAATAGCAACAATGTTTCTTTTTAAGAGTAAACAACATACTGTGAAATCCCTTTCTGAAACACAAAGCTCTCCCCTAGCAAACTGGTGCAGCTGTAAAATAGATATATTTGCAGGAAATAGTCTTCTCATTTATATTAATGTAGTCATATGGCTTCTCTAAGGAAATATTTATAAAGGTTGCTGTTGTGTTCCTGAAATGCGTTAGGAAGAAAATCATAGTAGAATTGTCTACAATGCAAAATATAATGTTTCCCTAGTAGAATAAGTGTGTACAATGGAAAATGTAATATTTCCCTGATAGAATTGAAAACTGTATGTCACAGTAAATGAAGAATTGTAACTTCAGAATCAGCACCTAAGTCTCTGGTTGGAGTGCTATGGGTTGTTTTCAGTCTGTTGCAAATTCTGCTTACCTTCTGACACTAGCCAAGCCATGCAAATGATGGAATTCATTTTCATTTGCAGAATGCACAGCCCATAGTGGCTGTGGGAGTAGCTCAGAGCACCTGGGGCTTCGGTAGCCCAGCTGGGGACCTGTGGGAATTGGAGGGGTGTGGGGATTGGAGGAAGAGGACACATAAGAGGACTGAGTGTTTAAAACACAAAAAACACAGAAAGCTTCATTTCAAATATGATTTCAAGAAAAAAGCCAATGAAGTACAGCTGAGTCCATGAGAAGGAAAGCATTAAAAACAGCAAGACTTGGGAGGAGAGTGCTCTGCGGAAAGGCAGTATATATAGTATTTATTTTTAAAAAGGCAGAAAATAGATTAATAAGTATAATTCTCAACATCCTTTCCCCTTTGTGCCCTTAATATTATTCAGAAAAAAAGTGATTAAAAAAATACTCCATAGCTTTTCACCTTGCTGTGGCTGACTAGTTTGCAGTTTAGGAATAGGTGAAAACGTGGCCAACCAAAAGCTTGTCCTTCCTGTTCTGTAAAGTCAATGTTATTTTTACCGTATGACGCTTACAGAATCCCGTTCTAAGCCTTTTTCTCTGTCAATTTCTTCCCAGATATTTCCCTCCTCTATAATGGAACAACAGTACTCAAGAACCACCAAATACTCAGGTTAATCAATAAGTCAATAGCCTGTCTCGGTGTTACTAACACTCTTAATTTCCATTTAATGGTGAGATGAGCTGTGCCCTTTTGGGGGATCCTCAGCACCCCAAGAAGGAAATTTTTGCCTTGTTGGCAAAATAGGAAAACAGCCATGCTTTATCATTTTTGCCAGAGCCAATGAACTCTGTATTTGATATGGAGACAGTAGCCACTTTTACTAATTAATAATTCCTAATATAGTCCATCTCTTCACTCACCACCTGCTAAAAGTAATACTAGATCTGAGTCTGAGATCTTGTAAATTAACCCTCCTCCTTCCTCTCCTTAGCTTCCATTTGCCAACACTCACACAAAAAGCAACCTTCTAAAGTAAATAAAGAACAGGAAGAATGCTAGTAGATGCAGCCCATCTCTCTTATCCTTAGTACTAATAAGTATCTTCCTTTATCTCTGGCTTAGAGCTCTCAAAGCACCAATGCCAAGATACTTCAGAATGATCAAAAAACAAACAAACAAACAAATGATGATTAGCTATGAGGCAGGCAGAGTAAGACAAAGTGACCTTTACCCCAGGAAAAGGAATGAGGTACTACTAGAAGGTTCTTGAGGCTTGAGAAAAGCAAACTTTTGTGGCAGTAACATAACCAGTCCTGATGAGAGAAGCAGATCAAAGGAACTAAAAACGGAGTATGTGGTTAAATTATTGATGTTGAGGCTGCAGCTCTATTGATCAGAAGCAATTTTCTCTCTGAGCTCTGCCTTCCATCTACCTACACAAGCTGTCCTCACCCAGAGAATTATGTCCCGATGTGGGGGCAGGGGTAAGAGGTGGGTTGGGGAGCTAATCAGGACCATAGTTAAAAGAAGACTGGTTACTCAATATAGTTCTACCATATCTAGTGACAAACAAACTGATGATCTCTTTGCATATCTCATTTCCCAGGGAAGAAATGGTATATGGTTTCATCCTGTACCCTCAAGGAAAAAGAGGTTCTGCCCTACCTGCCCATATCATATTACCTCAGCATCACAAATCTCAAATTACATTGAAACTTTCAAAACAGCATGGTATTTAAGAGGAAATTTGTATTTCAAGAATCTTGTTTATCTTAGTCAATGCTAAACCTCTCCTGCCATAACACTGCTAGGCACATTGTAGGTCCTCGGTCATATCTGGTGGACTATTTAATGGATGGACATTGCTGGTGTATTGGGATTCAGGCACCGAGGGGCGTGTGTTCAGCAGCATATTTTAGGGGGCCTCTGGCTCCCACAGTAGCCTGGGCTTTCTGTCCTACGCTTCCTTCTGGGCAAAGATTTGCTTGCTAGAGGGATAACTTCATTCCTCAGGGCCGAGGCTAGATTTACACAATGGGCACACAGTTCCACCTTTGCTGTTGGGGAAACTCTAAGATGAAGACTGATCCTTCCGTCTTCACACAAAGAATCCCAAGGCATTTGGGCCAAAGATTGTGTGTGATATTATCTGAAGAAAAGAAACTGGTAAAAGATATAATGACCTTTTCACCTGAAGGGAAAAGGGAACTGAAAAGAACATTTTGTTCTTAATGCTGCTGAGGTAGCCAGTACTCCATTTGGTGAGGGTAGGATGAAGGACTTCCTGTTCAGGTGTAAATGGGAAAAATGTTGGTTGCTGACCAAACTGGTTTGTTCCAAAAGGACATTCTAAGAATTTATACTAAACAGCTGTAAGAAAACCACCCAGGAAAAGCATGTTGTGATGTATCTGCAGTATAGACAACCTAGATTCTGAATAATAAACTTCTCATAGAATTGTGAACAGCCTGGGCTACACTGTAAGTTCCAGGCCAGTCTGGGCTGCATAGCAAGACCTGTCTCAAAACAAAACAAAAGATATCAAAATGAAAATAAATGAGAGAGACTGGGAGAAAATGTATGCAACACATATGATGGATAAAGGGCATATTTAAAAATCCAAAAAGATCCCCCTGTAAATTGATGAGAAAAAAACCCAAACAACCCAACATAAAAATGGGCCAGGGATTAAAAACAAACTATCTGTAGCGGAAAAACCAACCAAAACAAACATGGAAGACTTATTGGAAGCTTAATAGGGGCCGGAGTTTAGCTCAGTCATCACCAAAACAAGAGAAGGATGTGGCAATCCATTCCCAAAGCAATCCCTGTTACAATCAGCCATTGAAAACCCTGTGAGGGTCTCTTATGAGTCAGACCTGATTCAACAGCACCTAACAACAACAGTTAATAGATCGGTCCATAATCATGGCAGGACAGGCATGGCAGTGACAGGAGGCAGAGCCCATGGCAGAGGACCTTATATTTTTGTGAGCAGGAAGTAGAGAGAGAGAGAGAGAGAGAGAGAGAGAGAGAGAGAGAGAGAGCGCTGCACCATGGGTCTGGGGTGAAAACGTCCAAAGGCTTCCCCCAGTGACATCACTTCCACAAAGCTAAAACTGCTCCAAAGTTCCATGACCTCCACACAGAGCATCCCCAGCTGTGGACTAAATGTTACAGCACATGACTTTTGGGGGACACTTTATATTCAAACCTCGACACCAATAAACATGAAAAGATGCACAACCACAATAGTAATAAAGGAAGAATAGTCTCAGAGTAGCAGAAATTAGTGAATAGATAACACAAGTTCTTAGAAGAGTGTAGGGAAATACATACCTTCAAGAACGTTTGGTTCTGAGGATTGAAACAGCTCTTTTAAAAGGCAGTTTGGCAATGCTGATTACAATGCTAAAAGACCCATCAATTTCACTTTGCAGTACCTGTTCATAGAAACACCCTCCAAGGAGACTTACTTAAGTATCTTAACTGCAGTTTTGTAATGGTAAACAAACAAACAGAAAAGTTAGAATGTTTTCAGCATTCATCCATTGTTGTTGTTGTTGTTAGGTGCCGAGTCGGTATCCAACTCATAGCGACCCTCATAGGGTTTTCAATGGCTGACTGTTTCGGGATTGCCTTGGGAGTGGATTGCCAGGTCCTTCTCCCATTTTTGCGGTACTGGGAATTGAACTCAGGACCTCAGAGACTATAGCGCAGCGCTCTACCAACTGAGCTAAATCCCAGCCCCATTCATCCATATCAGAGCCTATATCAGAACTTCATTACCTTTTATGACTAAATAACATTCATTCTATGTATATACATATCACATTTTGTTTATCCATTCATCTGTTGATGGACCCTTGGGTTATTTCTACCTTTTGGTTATTGTGACAATGTAATAATGAACACTGGTATCTAAGAATCTGCTTAAGTCCCTGTTTGCAATTCTTTTTGGTATATACCTGGAAGTAGAATTGCTGAGTTATATGATATCTCTATGTTTAACTTTTTGAGGAACCACATTTTACATTCCCACCAGCCATGAATGAGGGCTCCGGATTTCTCCCCACGGTCACCAATACTTGCTCTTACTTGTTTTTCATTACAGCCATCTTAGCAGATATAAAGCGGTACTCATGTGGTTTTGATGTGCAAAGGGTTGCTGTGAGTCTGACTGACTCAGTGGCACCTAACAACAACAACAATTAATAGTGTTGAACATCTTACCATGTGCTTAATTCGCTGCCTATTTTTGTAAATAAATGTTTATTGGAATACGGCTACAGTGATCAGTTTGCCTATTGTTGGTGGTGGATTTTATTCTATAATGTCAGAGGAGAGTAGTGACACAAACGGTATCACTGCAAGTCTAAAATATTTAATTATTATCTCACTCATTAAGACAAAGTTTGCTGACTCCTATCATAGTAAAAAAAAAAATCCTCCATATATTTAAAAACATTGAAATGATTCAGAGAGTGATCTTTGGTCAAAGTGAATTGCATTGGAAATCAATACAAAAAAACGTGAAATCTAAAATATTTAGAATAATTTAAAAATTAAGTAACACATTTGTAAATAATCCATATGCCAAAGCTAATCACAAGAGAAAGCTAGAAAACATTGCTGAGTGACAACAAAAACATAGCATATAAAAATGTATAGAATGTAGCTTAACCAATCAATATGTAATAGTGAAAGAATGACTGATTTTCCCCCAAGTTTGGGAATAAGTCAAGAGTCTCTGCCCTGGCCATATTCCTCAATGTCGGTCGTACTGCAGTTTCCAACTGGAACAATAAGGTAAGAAAAGTAAATTAAAGGCACATATATTAGAAAGGGAAAAGTTAAATTTTCTTTGATTACATATGATAAAAGAATCTACAAACATATTCTAGTGGAATTATTGAATTAATTTTGCATCATTGCAAGATACAACCTCATTATGTAAAAATCCATTTTATTTCTGTATACTTCCTGCAGCCGTACCACTGTGGCATCCAATCCCGTCAGATCTCTGAAGCTAAGCAAGGTCAGACCTGGTTAGTCCTTGGATGGGAGACCACCTGGGAACAATATGTGGTGTAGGCTTGGGAGAAGGACCCAGCAACTCACTCCCAAAAACCAATCAACCATTGAAAACTCTATGAATAGCAAAGAAGCACTGACAATAGTGTTTCATCTGTTTTACATACTGTCACTATGAGTTGGATACCAACTCGATAGCACCTAACAACAACAACAACATAGGCTTGGGAGAAGGTCCTGGCAGCCTACTCCACCAAAAAATCAGCTATTGAAAACCTTATGCGTAGCAGAGAAGCACTGACAGTAGTCCCAGGTATGGCACAGTGTCTGCTAGTGTTTTGTCTGTTGTACACAAGGTGACTATTAGTCAGACTTGACTCAATGACAACTAACAAAACAACAAAGCTGTTAAAAGATGTTTTTAAAATGACCTTTTTGGACCAAGTACTTGGATGCATTTGTGTCAAAAAGTCAAATTTTATGTTTACATTTTTGGAATAAAACCTAAAGTAAACATGTGGGTTTACGAAAACTAAGTCTTTTTAGATTCCTTATTTCAATCTCTTTAAAAAGCTAAACATTAGCTGAGTGTGGTGGCATACACCTGTAATCCCAGCAATTTGAGAGATGGAGGCAAGAGGATTGCAAGTTTGAGGCCAGAGTCAGCCTGTAATTTAGCAAGACCTTGTCTCAAGATAAAAAAGGGGCTAGGAGTACAGCCCAACAGCAGAGGTACTTGCAAGGTATGCAGGAGGATCTGGGTTCAGGCCCCTAGTACTGAAAAAAAAAAGCGCTAAACATTAATTATCACAGATTTTTAACTTTTAGACTTTCACAAATACACTTATTTTTGTGTCTACCATTTTTTAAAACTTGATTTGTGATTATTGTTATTTGTTAAAACTATTATATTTTATGTTAGTTACCATCAGAGGAAGAAAACAGGATGTTGTGGATCAAAATGAAGCCAAAAGCTTTGGATCTCCACAGGTACAGTTATTTCAGTAATTGGTGTGGGAAGAGAGCAGTTATATTGAAGAATATTATTCATTTGATGAGAGTTGACAAGTAGCAGATTTTCCACAGCAAGAGACCCTTTAATGTTGCTGGTCTTCTCAGTGTGAAAAATCTGCACATCCCATAATCTTTCTATTAAATATCTTTCTCTTGGGTGGGGATGTTTCCTATGAAGCAGCATCTGTCATGTCAGTTTTCTTTATTTTTTGAGAAATATGAGTTAACTTTGGAGAATGTGGTACTTGATACTAATCTATGTAATTTTAATTTTATTTTGTTGTTAGAAATAATAAAGCATCTTATTTTCTTTTTAACTTTTTATTTAAAAATAATGTCAAACTTAATGAGTTGCAAGAAAATAGCAGAGAACACCCTTATAACTAGTCTACAAATCTATGAGTTGGTTGTGACTGAATACCTGTTCTTTAGCATTTTGTCCCATTTTGATTTAATATTAGTGCCCTCTCATGCGCTCCCTCTCTCGCTCACTCGCTGTCTCCCTCTTGCACACACTCTCTCTCCCTCCCCTTTCCCTCTTCCTATTCCTCTCCTTGCCTTCTCTCCTTCTTTCCCTCCCTCCCTTTGTTTTTCCTGAAGCATTGACAAATTACATATATCATGACCCTCTGTCTCTAACTTCAGTGTGAAGAATGAGGATAGTCTTTTACACAACCATAGCACAGTTATCACTTAAGAAAATTTCACAGTAATAACAATATTTTAATCTAATTTCCTGTTTGTACTCCAGTTTTGTCAGTTGACCCACTACTGTCCTTGGTAGCCATGTTTTCCCCTCTGTACAGTCTAGCATCAGATATCTCATTTAGTCGTGAATCTCTTTAGTCTCCTTTAAACTGGGATGTTTCCACAGCCACTTTTCTCCTTTATAACATGGACATAACTGAAGAATGCAGTCCCTCTGCCTTCTTTTTTAGTAGCAGTTCCTCACTTGGGGTTTTCTGGTATTTCCCTATGATTAGAATAAGATTACGGATTCCTAGACTGAGTACTGAATAAAAGGCATTGATCCTCAGGGTATTGCACCTAGACACCCGTGATGTTTTCTCATTGTTGATGCTAATTTTGATTATCTTGTCAAAACATTGCCAAATTTCTCCATTGCATACTTTTTCTTTTCCTGCAGTCAGTCCATTGACACACACGGTAAGACCATGGAAACATCCTATTCCTCATCAAAATCTCTGAGATTTACCATCCACTGATGACTTTTTTCTGAACATATCTTACTCGTTATGATTGCAACTGATAATTTGCCCACTCCAGTACATTCCGCCAGTGATCTTATAAGGCAACTTCTGTTTGTTACTGTCACGGTTTGAATGTAAAGTGTCCCATAAGGGTCCGTTACTCTCATGTTTGGTCCCCAGCTGTGGTGCTGCTTGTGGAGGTCATGGGACCTTGAAAGTGGGTTTTAGCTTTGTGAAAGTGACGTCCCTGGCACGGGGGGTGGGGTGCTTCGAGGTTTTTACCCCAGACCTCTGCTCAGCTCTCTCTCTCCTTCTTGCTCATGAAGCGGTAAGCTCATCTGACATGGTCCTGCCTCCTGCCACTGCCATACCTGCCCAGCTGCCATTATGGACTGCTTTCTCTAACTGTGTGGCCCCGATAAATATCCCTTCCCCTTAATTTTGTTTGGGTTGTTTCTTCTGCTACAGTAACAACAACTGACTAACACCTATCGACAGTCTGAACCTATGTCTTTGAATCCCATGCATAGAATTTCAGGAGAAATTTTAACGTGGTCTTCATTTTATACGCTGTCATCTTTGCTCAGGACCAAACCTAGGTTCTGACTTCTAGACACTGATGTGGACACTGTCATGGGGACTCCTCTGACACTGCAGCTGGTGGTCCTAAAATCCTTACACACACACACACACACACACACACACTTTCTTGGCCTTCTGTAGGAATCCAGGGAAGGATTAATAAGGACACTTTGCAGGAGTGTTTCTTGGGAGCAAGAGACTGGGTGGACAGACCTTTTGTAACAGCAATTTCTTCAGCGGAGGAGGCAGCAGCTAGTGTGGCCAGATGGCAAAGGGATCCTCCGATCAGAGATCCTGGCATTAAGAACAGGAAGGAGTTAGAGGTCCTTTAGTCAAAACCAGTCACTCTACAGAAGAGAAAGCTGAAACTCTGAAAGTTGAAAGGACTTAACCCAAGATGTGGCAGAAACTAATACTTTCCTATCCAGTATCTGTCTCTCCTTCTTCCCCACTAACAACTCTGATTTTGTTTAATATGGCAATATTCCCAGAGTAAAATAGTCACCTCCCCAGCCTTCCTTGGAGCTAGAGGTGGACATATGATCCCTTGCAAACAAAGGACATGTAAACTGAGGTCATTGGATAGAGTGGTAGGGAAAGCTTTTTAAGGGAATCACATTGCTGACATGCCCTTTTGTCTCTACCTTCTCTCCTACTTGTCAGGCAGACATAAGATTCAGCTTTTCAGCTCTAACACAGTGATGTTTACCATGTATGAGAATACATTCTGGCTTTGAAAAACTTACTTTCAGAACAATATCTCTGATAATCCATCAGGTATTGCTAATATTGGAAAGGAATTCATTCATGTATGCTACAGACCTTTGGATTCTATTGGTTTTCCTATGGAAGCAAACAGCATACATTAGCAGGATAAGAAGCTTCTAAGTTCTACATCCAAGAAGCACTATCATTGTATCTTTCTGCATAGCCCTAACTATAAACATCCAGCACCTTACTGTTGCTGCTTGCTCTGAGAGGCTATCAGCTCCTGTTGTTGTTGTTGTTATTGTTGTTGTTGTTGTTAGGTGTGGTCAAGTCAGTGTCTGACTCATTAGTGACCATACCTACAACAGGCAAAACAGTATTGTTAGTACTTTTCTGCTATTCATAGGGTTTTCAATGGCAGATTGTTTCTTGGGAGTGGGTTGCTGGGTCTTTCTCCCAAGCCTACAGCACCTGGTGTTCCTAGGTGGTCTCCCATCCAAGTACTAATCAGGCCAGACCCTGCTTAGCTTCTGAGATCTGACGGGATCAGCCACCACAGGGCTATAGCTAGGTTATATCAGCTCATAGAGAATAATAATACTCTGTAGAAGCTGCAAAGCTCTGGTAGAAGAACAGTTAAGGAGCAATATTATTGGGTCACTAAGGAGAGGTAGGGGGTGGAGTTTGGCTCAATTGTTGGAATGCCACCCTGAGCATGCCCAGGCCTTGGGTTCCATCCTCAGCACCACATAAATGGAAGAAGGACCTTTCAGCCCACTCCTGAAAAATATCAGCCATTGAAAAAACTATGAGGGTTGCTATGAGTCGGCCCTAATTCCATGGCACCTAACAACAATGAAAAGATAAACTAAGTAAGTAATCTATACATTTGGATTTCTGCACCAGGGAGGAGAAATTAGGAAACGACCAAAAGAAGAAGCATACAAGAAAAACGTCAATGGTTCACTGAGCCTGGAGAACTTGTTAGGTGCCCTGGAGTCGCATCTGACACACAGTGATCCTCATGGGGTTTTCAATGGCAGATTGTCCCGGGATTGTAAATAGAAGTATAAAATGCGAGAAACTGCACCGCTTAACTCAAAGAAAGAAACACTTTGGAAAGAGTGTAGTAACTAAAGTTCACGGTGTCTAGGATCCTTACTGATGTGAATGCTTTTTTTTTTTTTTTTTTTTTTTTTAAGGGAAAGTTGAGCATCAGGAGGACGCGGAGATACTATCGACTTTACACACTTGGAGTGTTTAAAATACAATCCTTGCGTTTGTTCTCGTCTCAGAAGCCCTGAGCTTGGTTTTCAGGAAGGCTTTATTGGGTTTCAGGAAGGCTTGAGATCCTTGGGGTTGCCATTTCCTGGGTCTTCACTCCGCTGCGCCCCCCGCCCCCGGGAGCTGGCAGCCAGGCTCTTTGTTGTGCCTCCTCCGCACCGATTCTCTGCCCTCGCACCTCCAGTGACAGTGTCTTGGTCCTCGATCCCAGCACTTGGGACACCCCCGACCCCGGGCATGGGATAAAGGGCCGCTTTAAGCAGCAAGTGGCGGTGGGGACAGGGCCTGGCTGCCTTAGCGCCTGGCTTTGTGCGCGTCTGTCTCCGCCGCCCGCGACCCCCGGGAGGCGGAGCCTCTGCGCCCCGGGCTCCGCCCGCGAGGCCTCCACGGCCGCCGCCGCCCTCATTTGTTGGGTTTTCTGCGCTGCCCTGCCGCCTAGCCCAGACCCAGTCCGAGCGGGTGGCCCTGGTCCCGGCCCCGCAGCCTCCCAGCCCGCCCCCGCCGCTGCGCGCTGTCCCCGCGAGTCCGTGATTGCCGTCAACGGCACCCTGGAGGAGCGCGGGGCAAAACTCACACTAAACAGAAAAAAAGACAGGAAAAAGCATTCGATGTCCCCCTTCGGCCCCCCAGAGCCTGTGGAGGGCCGTGACCATGTCGGAGCCGGGGGACGCCAGCGAGTTCGGCTACATCATGGACCTGCTGGCCAAGGGCAAGGTGAGTCTTGGTGCGAGGCGCCCCCCGCATGGGCCCCCGCGTCCCTCCCCGCGCCCCGTGAGGACGGATGGACCCTGAGTCTGCACCCCAGCCAAGGGCCGCGGCTGTAGGGCGCATGGTCGCTGCCTTTCCCTAACCGCGCGGCTCTGAACGAGCCCGGGTGCGCTTGGGTGGGCGGGGAGTAGGTGGGGAGCTGGGTGGGCGCCCGGGGCGGGGAGACGGGACGGGCCAGGCCGGGGCCGCGGGTGCCCCGACACGCCTATCCCCGGGGGTGACCGGCCGCTTAGGTGCGGCGGAGGGGTCCCCGAGGGCCTGGAGGGCGGGGCTGGCTGTGGAGGCGGCGGCCCCCGCGCGCCCCGCCTGGGCTCCCGCCCTCCTGCAGGTGCTCCACGCTGCCCGGCAGGGGACTGTCAAGCCGCCTTCTTTGCGGGGGCGTCTGGCGCTGGGGAAGCGAGGAGCCCGCCCGGCACCTGTCCAGAAGCCTCTCGGGTCGGTGGCGCCGGCGGGTGGCGCGGCGCCCGGGCAGAGTGCGCCTTGCGGGAAGCGCGGCTCCGGCCCAGAGGCTGCCGAGTGACTTGCAGACAGGACGTGCCGGGGACACGCAGGGAAGCGGCGCGCTGGGACTCAGAAGGCGGTAACCGACTTCTGTGTGCGCCCTCTGCTCCCGGGGCTTAGAGAACGGAGGAGGAGACGCCCCGCGCGAAGTCACAGGAAGGATGATTCTGCGGGGATGAACTTCAGCCCCACAGCCCACCGACTCCAACGCGTGTAGCGGGTAGAAAGCACCCAGTGGTTTTGGCTTCAGGCCAGACGGTGCCAGGACTCCCAGCCTCGAGTCCCAAGAGAACCAGCGTCGCCTGTTTGAATCCACGTGTTCTGCAACCGCGGAATACATCCACTCGAAACGGAAATACAATACCCAGTGACGCTGGAAGTCGGGAGCTGTGCCTTGGGCCACCCCTATCATTTACAGCTCTGCCCAGATTTACTCATGGGGGACCCTTCTTCCTGCCCAGTGCTCCATCCTGTACCTCGAGGGGACTCCCGAGTATACATGGGGCACTCTGACCAATGCATCCAAGCTCTTCGTGATCCCAGACACCCGCCCCTTTACCACCTCCAGACCTGAACAAAGGCCTTTCCCGGGAGGGGAGGCGTCTGGAAGCGGTCTTGCAGGAGTGCCTGCAGGGCGGGAGGCACAGCGGGATGCCCACTGCCAGGACCAAGGGATGCCCCACAGGGCCATGCCTTTTGGAGCTAGGGCATGGAGTGGAGTGAGAGTACCTTTTGTTGTTGCTGTTGTTGTTGTTGTTGTTGTTGCTGTTGTTGTTGTTGTTGTTTTGGAGGAGAAGAAGGGAAAAAAAAAAAAAAGGACCAGCCTTGATGGGCTAGGAAATAGGATGATTGATGGGTGAGTTTAGGCTTCTACTCAGATAGTCTTCAAAATAAGCCAAATTTTTATCAGTTGGTTATATATCCCTTCAATTGCACCCAAACACAGAAATTCTGAGGGAATGGACATGTTAAGGACAGCCTGCATGACTATGAAGCCCATCAGTGAACTTCCCATAAGCCCTAAATAGGAAGGTTGGGCAACTCATGGGTGAATCCTTGAAACTCCTTAGAATAAATCAAGTAAACAAAACCAAATCTCTCAGAACAGCAATGTGTTCATCATTATGTGCTCAGTATCATGAAAACAGCAAAACAACCAAACCCCCCAAATCCCCTTCTGGCTTCCTGCGCTAGATTCCTACAGCCCTGTACTCTTGCCTAGTCAGGTCTCTCTCAGGCTCCAGCCGTCTACCTGCCAGTAGCCTCTGACTTCCACAGTTGAAGAGGCCAAGAAATTTCTGCAGTTGGAAAGCAAGCTCTCCTAGTAAGAACACAGGACAGTTCCTGTCTTATTTTGGGAATGATGGTGGGGGTCAAGAGTAGCCTCCTAACCATTTCAACGTGTTGTTGTTGCTAGGTGCCATCGAGTTGGTATCCGACTCATAGCGACCCTCATAGGGTTTTCAATGGCTGACTGTTTCCGGATTGTCTTGGGAGTGGATTGCCAGGTCCTTCTCCCCCATTTCAACTTAACTAGGTTTATTCCTTGCCACTCACCTTACCTATCCCAACTCCTTTTAAAACTGCTTTGTGTGTGATTATACAGAGTGTGACCACTTAACATTAGCTATGAAATAGCAGACATTGGAGGGGGCCTTGTTTTGTTTTCTCTGCGGAGTCAGGCTTCACTTTGTGTTCTGGTTTGCAATGTAATAATTAATGTGAAAGTGGGCTAATTATGGGAGTAACAGGTGAGCAGAGGCCTGTGGTCAGCCTGTCTTCCCCCTTCCCTTCCCTCAAAGTTGAGACCAGTGAGCTGGCCATCATAATTTCTCTCACTTTCCCTTCAGATATTGTTTCATCTTGTAGGACTTCTCAGTCTCTGTACATAAGTTAAAAATACGCAGCTTTTAAATTTTACAAAACAAATCCATGAAGCCATGCTTGTTGCAAAATATTCAATCTTTCCAGAATGATTTAAAGAGTCAACAGTGGAAGTTCATTCCTACCTCCAATTCACTCTCTTCCCCCCTGCAAGCAGTGTATAGGTCTATTTCAAATTAAATTAGTTTACAGTGTATTGTCTGATGTGCGAGGTAAGCCTTTCATTTTAGGGTAACCTAAAACCCACATGCAAACTTGATCAGCTTATTTTACTCCATTGTGATGCTTACTTTACAGTACACAGTGATCTCTAGCACTGTGATCTTTTTGCCCATCAAACAATACTCTATAAGCACACAGTACTTTACACTTATGGTAATACTCAACAGGTTAAAAGTCAATGTAGTCAAGTTCCGAAGCCATCTGTAATCCCAGCCGCTTGGGGGGCTGATGCAGGAGGATTGGAAGTTCGAGGCCAGAGGCAGCCTGCACAATTTCATGAGACCTTGTCTCAAAATAAAAATAAACAAGAGGCTGAGGCTGCAGTTCAGTGGTGGAATAGGAAATGAGAGATTCTGGATTCAATCTTTAGTACTGAAAAAAAGAAAAGAAAAGAAAAGAAAGAAAAGAAAATATATTTCCTTGTGCTTCTCTGCTATCATAGGGTTTTTGTTGGCTGATTGGGGAGTAGGCTGCTGGGTCCCTCTCCTAAGCCTACAGCATCCGTTATTCCCAGGTGGTCTCCCATCCAAATACTAACCAAGCCCGACTCTGTTTAACTTCCAAGATCTGATGAGATTGGACACCAGGGTGGTATGGCTGTTGGCAAGGAGTACGATAGTTTGAACAAAATAAAAGTCACTTGGGAAAGCTTACATTTCATTTTGCTAGAGAAACAGGCACTGGTATCATTACTTGGTGAACTATTATGTTAACTTGGAACATCTTTGGGGCACAAAATATTCAAGAGTTTAATTTTTTTCTTTTCTTCTCCTTTTTTTTTTTTTTTTTTTCAGTACTGAAGGTTGATTCCAGGTCCTCGAGCTTGCATGCTTTGCAAGTGCTGGACCACTGAGCTGCACCCCCAGACCATTTTTTCTAGTTTTTGAGACAGGGTCTCGCTAAGATACTCAGACTGCCTCTGGTCTTGAACTTGTGATCCTCCTGCCTCCGCCTCCTGAGCTGCTGGGATTACAGGCGTGTGCCACCACGCCCAGCTCAAGAGTTTAATTTTTGTGAACATAAAATTCACTCTAAAACAAGAAGACACTTATACGCTGAAAGAATTAGATTCAGAAAATCCACAAATCTAGACTAATGTAAAGTCTTAAACATCTCCTGGGAGGAATAAAACAAAAATATCACCAAATCATCTGCTTCAGAAGGCTGAATAGACAGTTGAAATCTAAACTGGTGTGATAGGGTGAGGTTGTGCCCACTGCAAAGTTTTCATTAAAATATTGTTATAGGTTGGGATCGAGTGAAAGGTATGTCCTGTGGGAAATAGGGAAGATGATTTAAAGTTTTGTAATATCATTTGAAAATAGCTGATTTCATAAATATGATTTTTCCTGTTTTTAAAGACTACCTTGTTCTAAAGATAATTTGAAAAAAGTATCTCCTAAACTATGTTAAGGAGGAAGGATCTGGCAACCCACTCGCAAAAAACAATCCGCCATTGAAAACCCTGTGAATAGCAGAGAAGCACTGACAAAGTGTTTCACCTGTTGTATGTAGGGTTGCATGAGTCGGATACTGACTCAATGGCACCTGACAACAACAACAAACTATGTTAAAAAGAGTAAGAGTCAGTTTATTTTACTGAATTGTAAATTACGTATTTTAAACTTTCCTGGGAGCAGAGCAATAGCGATGTTGGGGAAACCTCCAGGTTTCCATCCTGGCTGCTTGGTATCTAGCCATGCAATCAATCATAAGTATATTAGTTAATCTTTGGCTGGAGGTGGAGAGGGGTGCTGGTTGTTACCTGTCCCCTTCATAGAGAATTACACCTATTTCACATGATTATTGCAATAATTAATTGAATATTTTATGTGAACTTCCTAATAGTGATATTTGCCTGGGATTTAGCTCAGTTGGTAGAATGTTGCTCTGCACTCTCTGAGGACCCAGGTTTGATACCCAGCACCACAAAAACAGAAAGACATGGCAATCCATTCCCGAAGTAATCCCTAATGATCAGCCATTGAAAACTCTATGAGGGTCACTATACTATGAGTCGGACCTAACTCAAAGGCACCTAACAACAACAGCGATAGTCATATTGGCACATAATAGACCCTTGGTAAATAAAAAATATTACTTCTAGCTGTTGTGACAATAGGGTTAGATACTGAGACACTTTATAGCTAAACTGTGTGGTCATTAACAAGTAGAGGTGGGATTTCCAAATAAAATACAGGATGTAGAATTAAATTTAAATTTCAGATAGGCAACAAATAATTTTTTAGTACAAGCATCGTCCATTGCAACATTTGGAACATATACTAAAAAATTTCATTATGTATCTAAAATTCAAATCTAACTGGGGGTGCCATGTTTTCATTTACTAACCCTAGCAACTCTATGGGGGAAATAATGAGATGTGGTCAAAGCGGACCTTCTAGACAACCTCTAAATATTACCCATGCTGTTCACTTCAACTTGGCCAAGAGACCTCTTTGCCCACACTCCTGCCATGGATGGAAAAAAATCTGCTAGAACAGCATTGTATTTCTCACATCTTCACATTTTCAAATTGTTGGTCTGGTGCTATATTTAGTAGATAAGTGCCCACTGGATTTTGCCTTAAAGACATAAAAGCTTGAATAGTTGAGGAGATAAGACTTACAAAACATCAAACATCAGTGTACGAAATAAGAGATACAATCGTGTTAAACTGAGCAGGGAGATGCTAAGTGCTAAAGGCGTTCTGAGTAAGAAGAGAGAGTCAATGACAAGTAGACTAATGAAGGAGGCTCTAGAACTGCAGCTTGAAAGATGAGTAGGATCTGGCCAGGCAGTAGAAATCGGAACTCCCTGGCTCTCTGGCTGCTTCTCCTCTGACATTGTTTCCATAGAAACACTTTATGACCAGTAAGCTTGGTCTGTCAGAGGCATGAGTCAATAATTGATAGACAATGTCATGCATTCTCCTTTCATCTCTGACTTCCTGATACTCAGCAGTAGGGATAGTCTGTGTGTCAATCCACTGTAAAACCTTATGTGTTGCTTCCTTTCTAACTTCCTTATTCTCCTTTAGTCTCTTGATTCTGTACCAGGGTTACTGAATGGCAAGGAATTCCCAACAGTGGTCATATCATTTTGTTTCTACTTTTTATTCAAGATACACCTGCAGAATGGTACTCTGTCTGCAGACCATACAGAGTTAAGGGCCAGTGGTGCCAGAGCACTGACTGAAATGTGCTCCATGGTTGCTAGGACTTGACCCAGCCAGGAACTTCCTCTCCTGTTGGGTGTCACAAGCCAACATGGGAAGAGACTAGGTCAGCTTAGTAGTGGATAGTCTACAGGGTAACAAATGTGTATTTTAAATACCAAGTAATGAGCATGTATTGAGCCTCTATTTTACTAAAACCTGAATCATGTCTCTTTGTGTGTGTGTGTGTGCGCGCGTGTGTGCATGTGTGTGTGTGTGTGTGTGTGTGTGCGTGTGTGTGTTTAGGGCGAGGGAGCTGCTGATCTTTTGGACTTCTGAAGTAGGTAGGAGTAAGACAGCTCACACCCTTGTGATAGGAGAGCAATTAAATAGGCTGGGGAGGAAACTCAGTGATACAGCACTTGCCTAGCATACATGAGGCCCTGGGTTCCATCGTTAGCAGCACAAAACAAAAACAAAACAAGCAAATAAACAAAAAGCAAAACAAAACTAGACGAAGCAGAAGGTGAGAGTGTTGAATGTCTGTGGACTTTCAGGAGTTGACAGAAATGGACCAGGCTTCCTTGTCTTGAAATCTGACCCACATTTTAAGAGAAACTATTGAGGAAAAAATGTGGTGGGATGCTCCAAACTAGGCTCGGGTAAGTGCCAAAAGATAGCATGTTGTTATTGTTAGGTGCTGTTGAGTCGTGTCTGACTCATAGAGACCCTCATAGGGTTTTCAATGGCTGATTGTTTTGGGATTGCCTTGGGAGAGGATTGCCATCCCTTTCTGTTTTTGCTGTGCTGAGAATCAAACTCAGGACCTCAGAGACTGCAGAGTGGCGCTCTACTAACTGAGCTAAATCGAATATGCAATGCAAAATAAAGCAATAATTTTTTTAAAGTAAACATCCAGCTATTTTATATCATTTCTGCTTAAAAGTTTTCCAAAGCTTCCCAACATGTTCAGAAATCATGACATTCTCAGCCCTCTATACTTTCCCAGACTTATTTTTGTTATCCAAGTTTACTGTCCCTCCTATAACCCTGCCCCCAACACGCATTGAAATACCCTCACATACACATCCAGCCCTCTCCCACTTAGGTTCCCATACCAGCTGCTGGTGGTCCAGCACCATATCTTACTCTGCCCCTTGAAGCCACAAAGATAGTGCTACACATATAGGCAGTCATCCCTAAATACGTTGTGATGTTGCAACACAGGCTTGCAGAGTGTGCAGAGTGTTGTTGTTGCAACATAGGCTCAGGGTGTGCAGGGGACTTAGCTGTGACAATGAGAAAGAACAAATCTGAGAAAAAGAAACGGTATGATTTAAGGGCTGATCAGAGGTAGAACGGGAAGAAGAAAAAAAAGAGACACAAAACAAAACAACCCCAGATAGGCTAGGCATAATGGCACATGCCTGTCATCCCAGCACTTGGGATGCTGAGGCAGGAGGGTCACCAGTGTGAAGCCAGCCTGGCCTACAAAGGGAGACCCTGTCTCAGCAGCAGCAACAACAACAAAAACAAATCCACACAGGATTTTAACTGAGGATCTGAGAAGTGTCTTGGTACCTTTAATAAGTGAGAAACTGGGATGCATGGGCACTGAGAAAGAGAAGTTGATGAAAACAGAGCAGCCAAGTAGGATAGGAAAGAGGGAACTGGGGAAGTGATTAAGATGGAAGTTTTTGTTTTTGCCATCATCTTAGCAATATACTATTTCCCCCCTCCTTTTTTGCTTTTAAAACTTCATGGGCTAAATAGAAAAGAATTTTTCCCATAACATATTTAAGAAGTAAATCATGCACATACTAAGAATGCAAATAATACAATACAATGTGAGTAAAAGCAAGCCCTGGACACCTGGACACCTTACTCCTCCATGAGACTGTTAGCATTTTTTGTGCTCTATTCCAGACATTTTTATTTTCATTTATTTGCGTATGTATGAATATATGCCCGCCTGGACTTTTTTTTTTTTTTTTTTTTTTTTTTGGTCAGAGTGGCAGCATACAGAATCCACATGGTTTTACACTTTTCTGACCACTATATTTTAGGCACGCTTTCTCCTCGATTCATTCACTTTAACTGCTGCATAGTATTCCATAGTATGGAAGTACATTATAGAAGATAGGTATTTAGGTATTATAAGCACCCAATAAGCTTTGTACTGTTTCATGTACACAAGTATTGCAGTAGGAACATTCTTAGATAGGAATCACTCAGAAGGAAAAGTGCTAAAATTCCTTGATAGGATTTGCAAACTTTCCCATCAAATAAGCTGTACCAATCTAAACTGTCGCAGAAAGTTTGAAAATGCCTATTTCCTACATTTTGTTAAATGTATTAACATAAAGTTTGGACTTGTTAATTAGGTAGAAAATAATCTCAGCGAAGTTTGATTCGTATAATGGAAGGTATTTAAAATTTACTTTCACCCAAATGCCGATTTGGAGGAGTCTACCGCTGCTGACAGTGCGATGGGCAGACAGCAGATCTTGCCACAGCGAAAGACTTCTTCCAGAAGGAAACTAAAAGTGGGAAGCGTTTCAAAACCTACACTAGATGCCTCGCTATGGCTCCGTGGTCGCTTTAGCGAGGAGTTGGGGCACGGGTCCTCTCAGTCTAACAGGTAGATTATCATTTAGCTAGCCTGGAAGGCAGTGCATGACCTAGTAATAACAGCTTCCAACAATCCCAGGTTAACTTGTTCTGTGCGCGCGCTGGGCCAGGCAGGTAAGATTTACAGGGCTGTTTCCTGGGCTGGAGCGCGCTCACCTTAAGACGTGAGTGTGGGCGCATCGCGGGACCCCCTGTTCTCCGCGTACTATGGGAGACTGCAGAGTGGCTGCGGCGCCCCATTGATCTCTTGAATCAACCCCCTGGCCAGCACCCAAGAGTGGCGCCCCTACTCTGAGGTCCTTGCCCTGCTTGGCAGGAGCGTGTGGTGCGTGACGGCGCCGCACTCCGGGAGAAACGGAAAGCAGCATGGGAGCGCTCAGTGACTTGTTAGGGAATGCGAGGGTCACCAGAAAAACCAATCAAGCCGGGAGAGGAGGAGGAAGAGCCGCGGGGGACCGCGACCCGCAGGGGAAGGTCCTCCAGCCGGGGCTGGCTGTGGGTGGCGGGAGGAGCGGGCGAGGTCTTGGCCCGGTTCCCGTGGGGCGTGGCTCCGCGCCGCTCGCCGGACTGCGCACGGAAGGGTGGCCGGGCGCCCTAGTCCCCGCCGCCCAGTGCAGAGCCCGGTCCACCGTGCGCCGCACGCGCTCTGCGAAGGCCCCCGGGGAAGTAAAGCGAAGGGCAGAGGGCTCGGGGCCCGGGAGCGAGGGTGCAGCCAGCCGTAGCCTCTGCCGCACCTGCCGGCCGCAGCGCCCCCGCGGCCTCCAGGGCCTCACTTCCGACCCTAGGAGACGTCCTTCGAGGAGCAGGGGGCAGTGCGGGCGGCCAGGGGTAGCTGAACAGGGTGCGCACAGGCGTGGGGGAGCCACAGGCGTGGCGGCCAAGAGCGCCCTCACCTAAGCCGGCGCCCCGCCCCCTAGGCCCCTCCCCTCTAGGCCCCGCCCCGCCCTCTTTGTGCGGCGGGCACAGTTGCCCGGCGGCGGCCCCGCCCCTCTGCCCCGCCCACCCGGCGCCCCGCCCCTGGTCTCCGCGCAGCGCCCGCTGCAGACAGCAGGAGCCGCCGCCCGAGCCGGCAGCGGGCGGGACTGCGGGGCCGTCGCGGGAGCCGAGAGCCGTCTCCGCGCGCGTGCGTTCGCCAGCCCCGGCCTGTTCCTCGCCGCGTCGGGCCGCGACTGACCAGCTCGCCTTCCGCGCAGCAGCGAGGCTGCAGTGACCCGCCCGCCAGAGCCCGCCCTGCCGCGCGTGGACGCGGCCGCCGACACCAGCAGTGGCTTCCATGGACGGGGACGCCGCCGACTCGCTGGTGAGGGTCGAGGTCGCCGCTCCTCCAGGGGGCGCAGGGCCCCCGCGTCTCGCTCGCCTCCCCGCCGGCGCCCCTGCAACCGCCGCGGAGGGCGGACTTGGGCTCCCTGGCGCTGGGGACGGCGCGAGCCCGCGCTGCCCACCTGGCCCCCGGGGCGTCCTGGCCGCGCTCCCCTCGCAGGGCTCAGGCTGGAGAGGCGTCTGCTCTGGGGTACCGATGCGGGCCCGGCGCGTGCCGCCGCCCTTTGTCTGCGCGCTGTGGGCGCCGCGTCCCGCCCGCCCCGGGCCGCACCGGCCTCGGCGCCTCCGGGCTTCGCCTGCCCGCAGGGCGGGGCCGGGCTGGGCCCTGGAGGCTGTAGAGGTTCGAGAATTTGTGTGTGGAGGGTCAGACGTGCGCTTCTTGCAGTTTCCTCGCGAACACCTTGGAAGCCTTTTGAGTGAACTACATCCCATGTCTCTCAATTAGATGGCTTTCCTCTCCGTGACTATAAAGTGGACAGTGATTTTTCTTTTGAGTGAGAATTACTTTATATCCATTGTAATTAAAGAGCCAAATTCAGGACAGTACTTCACGTGCAAGAAAAATAGAAATGACTTTAGATCTTTCATTGCGAGGTAAACTTTAACAAGTGGCATCGCTTTATATACAAAATAGGATGTAAAAACCTATTTTGGGCGTTCATGACAGTGTCTTCCTCTGAACGATGTGACTATCCTGTATTCTCTGGTGTACACTGTGAGGTTTGGTCATCTTATTTCCAGACTCATTATGACATGATGTGGGCCTTTGTTAAATATTTGAGTGATGCAGCAAGAAACACTGCATTGAAGGAGCCGCTGACAGTGATAAAGCCAGTTGGCTGTAGTGCCGCTGTCAGGGATTGATTGAGCACTTTGTGTCACTAGAGGGTGGAATAAGTTAGCATACATTTTTATTTTATTAAAATAAATGAATTAAAGTTTAACTTTCTTTGTACTTCTAATAGTTGAAATGATTGTACGAGGTTATGAGTCCTTTAATGTTGGACTCATTAAAATTGCAGGTATGGCTGTAATGCATTTATAGCATTTGAAATTTGGAATACTTTAAAAAGAAAACCTCATAGGAAAGAATGGGAAAACTGGTATAAAGTCATCAAAATTTTTCAGTTAGAAGAATCTTAAATGTTTCTCATTTCAAATAATGAAATAGCTAGGCATGATGGCACATGCCTGAAATCCCAGCCACTTGAAAGGCGGAGGCAGGAAGGTGGAAAGTTCAAGATCACCGGCAGCCTGTGTAACATAGTGAGACCCTGTCTCCAGATAAAAAAAATAAAACAGGTGCAGCTCAGTGGTAGAGCACTGGCAAGGTATGTTCAAGGCCCTGAGCTTAACACCCTAGTACAATCAATCAATCAATCAATCAATAAATGAGATAAAATTATGAAATAATGAAAACTTATAGTATTGAAATACTTATAATGGTACCTTTTAGTTCTCTATACTCTTTGAATGGGCTGGGATTTAGCTCACTTGGTAGAGCGCTGCACCTCAGACTCCGAGGTCCCAAGTTCGATTCCCAGCACCACAAAAATGGGAGAAGGGCCTGGCAATCCACTCCCAAGGCAATCCCGAAACAGCCATTGAAAACCCTCTGAGGGTTGCTATGAGTTGGATACTGACTCGACGGCACCTAACAACAACATACTCTTTGAATAATCATAAAGTGCTTTTATGACTACTTTGATATACAGCATGAGAACCTCAAGGATTTTAGCTGCATTACAGTTGCAGCATATGAAAAATGGTCACATTTAATGTAGAAAATTGTTCATAATTCAGCTTGTAAATAGATTTCAACTAGGATTCCATGAACATCCTGGCTAGCTTAGTTTTTAATAGCTCTGGTTATTTGTCAGTCTCTGAGTTAATGCGCTAGGTAGAAACACAGTCTATTCTGAATGTTATATTCAGACTTGTCCGGTGCTGGGGACCTGAACCCAGGGCCTCCTGCCTATTTTGCAAGCATGCTATCACTGAGGACCCCTGTGCCTCCAGCCCCTTAAATTTTTTTATTTTATTATTATTATTATTTTTTTATCTTGAGACAGGGTTTCACTAAGTTATACAGACTGCCTCTGGAACTTGTGATCCTCCTGCCTCAGCGTCCAGACTTGCTAGGATTACTGGTTTGTGTCACATAGCTTAGCAAGGTTTTGATAGAATGTTATTGTCCCCTAATATTATCATGCCAAGTTTTTCTCTTATACTTTACTCTCTTTCTGTTTCATGTCTTGTCAGCTCCAAGCTATGAATATTGAAGGGAGGTTCATAGTATAGAATTTCATAATGGAAAGGAACTTCAAATTTAAAAATCTATTTCTTAATTCCTTTTGGGAAGGTAAACATATGTACTTATGCAAAAGGAATAGTGTTAATGTACTTACCCACTAAGAGCTTTTAACTCTATTTTTTTTTTTAATTTTTAGGTGACTATTAAGAATATCGAAAAAGAGCTCATTTGCCCAGCATGCAAGGAGCTGTTTACCCACCCACTGATCCTCCCTTGTCAACATAGTATTTGTCATAAATGTGTAAAAGAATTGTTACTTTCTCTTGAGGATTCATTCAATGATGTGGGATCAGACAACTCCAATCAGAGCAGTCCTCGACTTCGGCTCCCCTCCCCTAGCATGGATAAACTTGACAGAATTAACAGAACAGGTATGTGGCAGAGCTTTGGGGGAGGGTGGGAGGAGCTTTTATCTGCTCATTTATAACTGTGGAAAGACAATTAATTTAGTCATTTTGAGGGTTTATTTTTCCAGGTGAATAAATTATGATTATATGAGTGCATTCACTTAAAATGTCAAAATGAATTATTGTTGTCTTATGTTGTGCACTTAAAGTAGATATTGAATACCAACTTTGTACTAAACTCCTTATTAAATATGCCTGTACATTAGAGATGTTCTGACCCTGTGATATGGTAAAATAATGGAATACTGAAATACTGGGGAAGCGTCCGTAAGTGGTCATATACAAATAAATACTGCAGAATTAAGGATAGGACTACATAATGGTTAGTCCTAGAAAATGTTTTAAATATATTATTTAGCATTATTCCACATAAGAATTTTATTTTCTTTGACCATTTTAAATCAGCTTTTAAAAATAAGGATTTTGGACATCATGAATAGTAGTAGAGTCCTGCAATAATGTGTAGGTGTAGATCCAATTTGTTGCAGAGCATGTATTCTATACTTGTATCCCATACATGGCCAATGTTTTATTTCCTGTTGAGACAATGTTACTTTTTCTTTTGAACAGCTTTTACAGGATTAATATAGGTCAGAATTAATTAATTTAAGGTCACTGAAGATGCTGAAATTCTTAGTATAAAAATCAGAGGTGAGGACCAAAGTGGGTAAAAACATCACAGCCGCATATTAAGCACATCCTTTGAATGGAGGAAGAGTGTGTAAGTAGCTGTAAATTCCAGGCTTCAGAGCTTCAATTTGAGCCCAGTTTGAGCTTTGAGATTTCAGGTTTAATGCTTTCATCTACTCTGTCAATTTCTCCCTCTGACTGGAGTAACATTTTAATCTTATAAAATATTTTCTTCAGAAGAGAGTCTTTCTCTAAGTTGTACTTAAAGAATGTCATCTTTTTTTGGTTCACCTTATGATACGGAGTCTCCTTGTGTAATTTTTATGTCCATGTGCTCCGTCAGCATAAATAAGAGTTAATTTGATTTTAGAGTGATACTATGCTACTTAAAAAATAAGTATGTTTCTTTAAATCTTAATCATGAGTTCTTTGGAAGATATTTTGCATGTATAAAAGTCATATGTACCTGCCAAAAAAGGAGATTAGGCAAATTGTGCGAGGGCAGGGAGTCTAAGGACCGGGAGGATTATGCTCATTGTGAAGTCATCAGTTTGTTTTCCTCCTCCCTGTGACTCTGGCACCCTGAAGAAAGGAAGAGAGCAATTGCTTGAAGTTATCCTACCAGATAAAACTTGATGTTCTTTTGGCAGATCTTCATTGGCTAATTGCTTAATTGACCTAGGAAGATTTACTTTTTGTATATCAGTATTTTGCACAGATAATTAAGCGGAGTATTTCTACCTATAATTAGATTGTGCTCATGTACATATTTCATGAAATCCTATATTTTATGTGAGCCTTTAATTTTAAGATTTGCCTCATTTTCATATGTGATGCCTATGAAGTACTAAATAAGCTGTTATTGTATCTTTTGTTAGGAACCTTTCTACCACAGTAATTTGTGGATGCTTAATACGTATTTGGTGGATGAATTTTGAATGACAAACTTCTGCTACCAGATTCATAAAAAGAACATGCTGTAATAACTTGTGTTTAATAATAGTGACTTTTCTTTTCTTTTTTTTTTTTTCCAAAAAAAGAGCTCCATTCCACCAAACAAACCACTGTCAAGATTAGAAATAGAATTACTGAGGTGAAGCCTGGTGTGTCAGGGCATGCCTGTAATCCCCAGCAGCTCAGGAAGTGGAGGCAGGAGGATCAGAGTTCCAGGACAGAGGCAGCCTGTGTAACTTCGTGAGACCATGTCTCAAAATAAAGTGTGAAAATGGGCAGTAGGTACAGCTCAGTAGTAGAGTGCTTGCCAAGCATGTGTGAGGCCCTGGGTTCAACCCTAACACCACACACACACACACAAAATCCCTTTTCTTTGGAAACAACACTGTGAAGTGGAACTATGTCCTGAGGGGGGAATTGAACATTTGAAAACTTTTTGGTGGAGAACAGTTGTAGGAGATAAGAATGTTTAACTTGGAGATGGAGGACTGCAAAGTATGATGACTGTCCTCATGGTGAGGAGGAGAGCACTGGGTATCTTTAGCAAAGTTTACAAATCAACCATTAGTTGGAATAGGAGGCAGATTTAACTTGGTATGACAGAATACAAACACAGAAAATCCCTAAGGTTGTCCCCAAATGAAATGGGCTGCTTAATTATATCAGATCTCTGTCAATAGAAGTGTTTAAATCAGGTGCCAACTTTAGATGCATCAGGGGCCAAAATGAATATCTTAATGAAGCAGTTTCCAGGCACAATACAGAGCCCTCCTTTATTTTACTTCTTTAGTATAGATATAGACAGTTATTTCATTTTCCCATTCACTCACCTTCTGTAGGAAAACCAGCAGCCCAAGTGTCATGAGTTAACTGGTTCGAGGCCTCCCTGTGTTGGAGCCAGTGGAGTTTGGTATGGTTTGGGATAGTGGAGTCTCAAATGGATGCCTTGGTAAAGGAGACAGAAGCCACTTGGCACCAGTGAGTTACCATGTAGGGTTAGGGGCACCAGATTGTTAGATTTGCTGGTTTGTCAAAAACCTGGTAGTGGTTTTTATGTGGAAATATTGAGAGTTCATTCAAATTACTTAAAAGCACCATGCCAGCCAGTTCAACTTAGACCAGGACTGCCAACCACATCTTTGGTTGTGACACATGCAGCTTTTGGGCCATCAGTATTTGGTATGCTTGTTTTGGACAATGAGTGGCTGACCACTGTCTGGATTTCTGCTTAGGATGGTATGTTGGGACAGATCTTCTCCAGCACTGAAGTTCTCTGCCTTACTGAATACCAATTGCATTCATTCATTCAATGAATATTTGAGTGCCCACTGGTTATCAGACATGCTCAAAGCTGAAGAGTGATTTACAAGATCGATCTATCCTTTTTAAAAGATGCATAATAGCTTTGCGTTGTACAGAGCCTCATAAGAGATAGAAAAAATAGAGCATAGTACTTGATCAAGAACACATACAGAGCAAGTTATTAGATAGAGCACCCAGTACATGAGATTGCTTCAAATATGGCCATCACTCCTGGAGGTTTTCATCAAATGAATGCAAATTTCAGGATTTTCCTCTATATGATCATTGTTGTTGTTAGGTGCTGTCGAGTCGGTATCCAACTCATAGTGACCCTGTGTGCAACAGGGGAAACACTATTGTTAGTGCTTCTCTGCTGTTCATAGGGTTTTCAATGGCAGATTGATTTTTGGGAGGGGGTTGCCAGGTCCTTTTCCCAATATGATCATTAGTTTTAACCTAATAGAAATCATTGTATTACAGATATAATGTTATCCATTTATTGGGTATTTATCTATAATTTGCCTTTGGATAAATTTGTAGATTTGTGGGTAAGTATTGTCATTTTTTTCTGACATACTTTTAAAATGTTTTTATCAGGAAGACATTCTTGAGAAGTAAATCAGAAACCCTACTCATAGCAAATAGTATGGGAGGAATAGAATTCTAAAAATTAGTTTTGCCATTGGCTTAATAAAGAATTAGGCCTAAATTGTCCAGTATAGTAGCTACTACCCACATGTAGCTTTCTGTTGCTTGAAATATGGCCAATCTGAATTGAGATGTGCTGTAGGTGTAAAATACAAACTAGATTTCAAAGACTCAGGATATAAAACCGTAAAACAGTTAATCTTTTATTGGTTACATTTTGAAATGATACTATTTCGAATGTAGCAAATAATGCCATCAAAATTAATTTAACTTGTTTCTTAACTTTTTAAATGTGGCTCCAGGAAAATATAAAATTTAAAATACTGTATTTTTGGCTCATATAATGTTGCCTTAGACAGTTGATATATATTTAAAATAAAAAGATACCTTGAAAGGAAAATAAGGTTTCTGTATATATCACAATTGCATATTAAATTGTATAAAAATAAAAGAGCCATATTACTTTATACTTGGGAGCATGTATGTGCAAGCTTTCCCTTCATTTTGTATTTTCCTGTTGTCAGAAAGGGCTATTCTCTTTTAGTAGTGCTTACTTATAGTTTTCAGGTCAGTAAAAAGTCAAATAAAATGTACCTGATTTTTTTTACCTTGTATTTGCAACAATTACCAGAAATATGATTGTTTAAAAGCACAAATCTATAGGACAAAGTGTAAGTCTCTTAAGTGCTACATCAATAAATGATGGCTTCTGAATTGTAATAAGATACCTTGAATTTTTTGTATTACTGGCTTCATAAATACTATGTATACCAAGAAATGTGTACCACATTTTTACTGTTAGTTCAATAATTGTATTATGTGCAGGACACAGTTACTGCTTTATCTTTTGTTAACAAGTTGTGAATCTTCTCTTTGAAATTAAATTCTAAATCCAGCTTTCTGTTCATTGTTTACAGCATCACAACGGAGATCTTTGGGGTGGAGAGGTAGAAAATGCTTTATTGCTTTTGTGGCCGCAGGCAGCATAGTGTTAGAATTAAATTAATCTCGTGTATATATATATATATATATAAGGTCTTTTAATATCAGTGGTCAAGTCTTTAAAATTATGTGGAAAGTGAACAAATTGGACTGAAATGACTTAAAGGTCAACAGGACTGAATTTTGAAGCAAGTTCTGATGTTTTTAGTGGGGAACACTGATTATTAGTGTTGCATTTTTGTCAATATACATGATAAGACATTGATGTCTTGAAAATGACATATACTCTTTTTGTTTGTTTTTTTATATATGGTACCAGGTAAATACTTTACGTATACTTAGTGTGGAACAAAGCTTAATATGCTACAGTGGGGACAGTAAATAAACCAGTACTTTGTTATGCATTAAAAATTTGAGTAAAAGTACTAATAATTTTTGTAGTTAGTAAGTCTTTGTTCTATGCATATAGTGAGTTTCCTTTGTTGTTAATGTTTTAAAGTATTTGACATCAGAATTTTAACACTGAAGCCCAACATGGATGTCCACTTGTGGGTTAATAATATACATTCATTTTCTTAGACTTTCTGGAGTATGTGATTCTGTGTGAAAGTTGGCCAATTCATTATTACTATTTTTTGCTCCAGTTGACCTTTAAAGTGAAATTGGCTACTTTTTGGTGATCTGCTGGTGACACCCTCTATTTCATTGGGCAATAGTAAGCACTGAAATGTTCTCCCTTTTCTGTCTTCCTTGCCTTCTTCTATATATTTTGGTTTTAAAATCTTACAACTACTTCAAGAATACACATGTAATCCGTTAGTGAGGCTTTAGTGGATCTCTGAGCATTTTAAGTTTTGCAGTTTAGTAATTAATAGGAGAGATAGGAGCAGTGCCCTTAAAAGAGGTTAATTCTTATTATCCATTTTTGATTCAGAGGGTAGTTGAGAAAATAGTTTTTGCAATATAAAGAATGCTAATGTAATATTCAAAGGGTAAATGTAATGCATAGCCAGCAGGTAGTCAAAATGTGTCAAAAGAAACATTAAAGTGGCAGCGTAAAATATCAGCCCATTGCCATTCACTAAGAAGTCCAGCATGAATGTCCACCGTGGGGAATAGTAGTTTACTAATTGGTCAAGTGGTAAACATGAGGAAATTGTTTGCAGTCAGAAGATGGAAGAGGATGCAATTGACAGAATTTTGGAACCTGTTATGAGTTGACCCTCTTCCCTATGTTTCTAAATATTTTATTTTCTCTTTGATATTTAAATAGTAAAATATAGGACTAAAAGCTGACTCTTTGGAGGATTTGCTAGAAACCAATTTGAAAATATTTTAAGCATTTTAAAATTGTCCTATGATTTATGCTTTGTCTCTTTTAAGTTAGGATACATAGAGAAAAGAATAGATTTTTAAAGTTAAGAATATTTATGTAATTCACAGATATTGGTTCCACAAATTGTTTGACCATGGCCTGGTCTTCTCACTTCCTTACCTTTCTAAGCCATCATTTAATTTTCTTTTTCATGATATCATGCTGTAGAGCAGAACTATTCAAAAGAACTTCCTATGATAATGGAAATATTGAACGTTGCCTCATACAATATGGTGGCCCCTAGCCTCTAGTGCTCTTAAGAATACGAACTGTGGCTATTGCAACCATAGAAATGAAATTTTAATTGTATTTCATTTTAATTAAATTTCAATAGCTATATTGTCCAGTAGCCACTGTGTGAAAGAGCACAACTATAAAAAATTGAAAGTTGACTCTATTACGTTTTATTCTTAGTCCACTGTCTTGATTTTTTCCCTTAGATTTACTTCCCCGAATTTCCTTAGGTCTGTCTTGTTTTCTTTGTTGCACTGAACATAGATTGTTTTTTGAAAACAATATAAGATGAAATGAAATATAAGTTCATAAGAATAATTGGAGAGTTTTCAAGGTGTATTTAGAAAAATAGCCAAGAATATTCAAATATGTTACCTGAAAAATTACTCAGGTCTTGATTTCATATTTGATCTGATTTAAGAAGTCTAGTATGAGGCTTTCTATTTAATTTTTGAATGTAAAAATAAGTTAACAGGTGTACAGAAAAGGGATGAAACATTTTTTAAAATTTCAAAAACATGAAGATCAAAATCGTGGTGTCACCAATGGACATGCTCAACCATGATTATGTTGTCACAACTTAATTTGTTTTATCTCATTTCCTAATCACAACCTTCATAAACCAATAATAGTTCATTTTTTAACATTGTTGAGATTAGTTATCCATTCATTTAAATTTCCACCACCTATTCCATGTGTAGAAATGTGCAATTTAATGTAAATTTCCATTTGTTTAAACTTGACCACTGCGCTGTATCACCTCCAGAATTGTTTGGCTTGTCTTTTATGTAAATGAAATTCTCATTGGCATGTGTTTTTAAATTAGCTTTGCTGCTTATTTCATTATATGCCTGCTGTGGTGTGAAAATCTTGGACTGAATTGCATGTTTTTCAAATTACTATATTTTGGGTAGAATTTTCAAATTTTTATGGCCAGTTTTTTTGGTATGTTTTAATATTTAAAAATGTAAAGGTTAAAATGTGGTTATGTGAAGATATTAAAAATAATTCTGCATGCTTGTTGCCTAAGTACATTTTGGGGCCCAATGCCATTTAGCATGCTATAAAGTCATTTAAATAATACTTTGAGCTGATTGATAAATTTTATCAGTAGTGATATCATACCAGGCACCTTTTAAGATACTCTTTTGAATGTTGACAAGTCATCTGGAAAAGCAGTATTGATGTAGCTATTTAAAAAACCTTTTCTAAATGTGGTATACTAAGTTTAACCATTCATTTTTTGTGAACACACAAAATTCTGTGAACACACAGTAATATGAAGGAAGAATGGAGTTTAAAAAGTTCTGTTTGTATTAAGGAAATTTTCTTGTGGGCAACCAAGATTACATACTCTAAGACTAGATTTTTAAGTGAGAGGAAGGAATAGGTATGCATCTGCCTATGTGAAACAGACAGCTCTGGCTTCCTAGAACCAGTGGTGAGGACTGTCATGCTTCAGTTTCTTGATTTATTAAAATTAGGATGATAATACTAAACAAAGTGTGATGTTTAGGTCATTCATTTTTTTATGTATATTGTACAATTACTTATAATACCTTTGGAGTAACCTTTACTGAATTAAGTAATCTTAATGATTCTTTGTTTCAGGTCATAAGAAGATACTAAATGGTTGGTGTCCTTAAAGTTACTAAATTCTAGGTCTATGAATGAGTTTTTCACTCTTCTATAGATTGCACTCAATTAACTCATGATCTTGCCTACTGAATTTTTTCCTGATAACACAATACTACAGTGGTACACCTGTTGTAATAGTTCTAAAAAATTTTGTGGTCACATGCTCCTTTGAGAATCTGGTAAAATATAGATTATTTAACCAGAAAATACGCACATATACATAGGTGGAATATTTTTGTACACAATTTCAAATAGTTCATGGATCCATCTGGAGCCTGTCCATGGGCCCAGGGCTAAGGACCCCTACTCCTTTATGTATCCCTCCATTTCCTTTCAGTCACCTAATTGTTGTTGTTGTTGTTAGGTGCCGTCGAGTTGGTATCTGACTCATAGCGACCCTCATAGGGTTTTCAATGGCTGACTGTTTTGGGATTGCCTTGGGAGTGGATTGCCAGGCCCTTCTCCCATTTTTGCAGTGCTGGGAATTGAACTCGGGACCTCAGAGACTGCAGCGCAGCGCTCTACCAACTGAGCTAAATCCCAGCCCCTAAGGCTGTATTTATTTAAATGCTTTGGATATGGTAAATGAAAGTAACCATAAGTGTTAATTATATAATTTTGAAAGATCCTGTCCCATGTAGTATTGTCTTATGTTTTATCTCTGTAGCTATGTTTGGTTTAATATGGGTTTTGTATGGGATTTATTAGAGAATATTTTCCTTTCCTCTTTGATTTGATAACTAATAATTTGAGGCTGTCCTTTATACACTATAGAAAAGTAGCTTTTAGAAAAGCATTTTCAGAATATAAGTTGACTCAAATGGAGCCACTTTGGGTATCATGTTTTTGTAGATACATATCTTTCTGAAACATGACTCCTCTTTTCTTCCTTCTACTCATTTTCCTATGATGTAACTAAACAAAGCCTTACTAATTACCCAGGCTGGAAGCGCAGTTCACTGACCCCCAGGACAACTACTTTACCTTGCCCTGGCTGTGAGCATGATGTGGATCTTGGAGAACGAGGAATCAACGGGCTATTTCGAAATTTCACTTTGGAAACAATTGTTGAGAGATACCGGCAGGCAGCCAGGGCAGCTACAGCCATTATGTGTGACCTCTGTAAACCACCACCTCAGGAATCCACAAAAAGTTGCATGGATTGCAGTGCAAGCTATTGCAATGAGTGCTTCAAAATTTATCATCCTTGGGGTACTGTAAAAGCTCAGCACGAATATGTGGGCCCCACCACTAATTTTAGACCCAAGGTAAGTTAGGATATTGTACTTAATATTATTGAATATATTCATATGAGTGTAAAACTTGGCAGTTAGAAAGGAAATAACTTTAAAGACAGGCATAGGAATTTAAGATCTAGTTGTTAGTGTTATTTAGCATGGGATTAACTATCTCCAAGAGCTTGCAATCTAGAATAATGTGATACAATAAATGATTGTTCATATTGATAATTCTGAGTAGCAGGGGAAAATTATCTTAAATATGCTTCTTGAAGATTGAATGGGTAAACTTAAAACCTTTTGTGCTTTTGTGAGATAAACTCAACATTTGCTGAAAAAATTTTATTGGGAAACATAGTCTCATGTTTTTAGTTAGCTAATATTATATGTGAATAAGTACAGAATAAATGCAGTCTAATAGCTGGAAGCTTGTGATATAATGGTTAAATAACATCTGAAATGGAATTCACATTTCTTAAATATTCTGGGTAATTTATTTAATAATGGTCACAAGAACTTTATTAAATTGTCCGTCCTACTCTGTGACTGAAAAATGGAATGATTATTGGCTATCTTCACTTTCCAATCTATGTAATTTAAAAAATATAGTTGATTCTTTAGAAGTTACTGTTCTTTACTATCTAGTAACTTGTGTAAATATGAAAATCTGATTGTATTAAGTATTAAAAAAGGGAGAGTGTATATCTCAAAAGTGATTTTGAAACTGAACTTATATTTCTTACATCGTATTAAATAGTGTAGGTTTGGTAGAATAAAACAAAAACAGTATATGCGTCCACATTTTGAGTGACTTTTCTCAAATTATGTCAGTCTAGCAATAGATTTATCAATCAGCTTTTAATCCTTTATTATTTTTTATCTCATTTACATTCTCAAAGTCATTAATTTTTTAAAATGACATTTTAATATTTATTCTAAAAGATTAATTAAATTAATACTATTCTTTCATAAAGGACCTCTGAATATTAAGTGAATTATATTAGGCTTAGGTTTTTGTAAGTCAAGGGTTTCATGAAATGTGAAGTTTAAATTATAGTCTTGTGCTTTTGATTTATAAAGATAAGGAAAGATAATAAGAAAGAACCAAAGAAATATGAATAGGTTATATTGAAAAAATAATTTTTTCTTTTGTTTGTATTGTTCAGTGTAGCAAAATTCTAAAAAATCCCTTATGCTATAGGATATTTCTCCATGACTTTGAGTTCTTCATCATTTCTTTTCTTTTTTTTTTTTTTTTGTGGTTCTGGGGGTTGAACTCAGGGCCTTGTGCCTGGCTGCTTTGCAAGTGCTAGACCACTGAGCTGTACCCTCAGCCCATTTTTTTTTTTTTTTTACTTTTTTTGAGACAGGGTCTCGTTAAGTTATGCAGACTGCCTCTGGTCTCGAACTTGCGATCCTCCTCCCTCTACCTCCTGAGCCTCTGGGATTACAGGCATGCGCCACCACGCCCAGCACCATCATTTCTTATAGAAAGCCAAACTTTATACTTTATTTTAAATGTAATGGCTTTGAGAAGTAGGAACTTAGATGTTCTGAAAAACTTGAAATCTTTTCCAGTTTCTTCTTCTCCTAAACCTATTTGGTATTAGGACTTTTTATATTAGATTTTTCATATTGGCTTTTTTGTTTGTTTGTTTTAAATACCTGTAAGTTCTCAGACCCAGTTAGAGTTGCCTGAAATTTGATTTCATTAACATACTAAAAGAGATACCCTGTTTGTTCCAAATGAAAACAGTTATTTTACATATAGTTTGAAATGTGCCTATGGTGATAGTTTACAGAGTAAATAAAAATGTACACGCTCAGTCAAATCAGAAGAACACTGCTGGTCAAAGTCTGTAATCTGTAAAACCTAACACATTGGAAGCTTACATCATAAAGTGTTCCAAGACTCTCTTAGCGACAGACTTCTTGTAGGGGTATTCGGGCCATATCATAAGTTATTCTGGTACCTATAAAAATATTGATTATGATCATTAAGAATTACCTAGTCTGTGTGGTCAGGAGCCTTTCTAGTTTGCTTAAAGTATTCATTCTGCTTGAGTCTGATAGGAATGAAACTTTTACTTTTTTATCACCAAGTTTAGGAGGAGTAACATCCACACACGTAGTTAATAATTTGAACTGTCAAATTGGAAGAATAATAATTCTAGTAACAGAGAATATTCATGTGAAATATTAAGCCTTTTTATTTCTTTTTATACTTTTATTCATTTAAATGGCTTTATTCATTGATTTTATGAAGCAAATCTTTGAGGACTTTATTAGATTACTTGAAACCTAGATATTTAATCATACTTTTATATTTGACTCCATAGATTTTAATGTGCCCAGAACATGAGACGGAGAGAATAAACATGTACTGTGAGCTGTGTAGGAGGCCAGTTTGCCATCTCTGTAAGTTGGGTGGTAATCATTCCAATCACCGTGTCACCACCATGAGCACTGCCTACAAAACCTTAAAGGTGAGACTTATTTATTGTTGGAACTGGATTTTGATTCCTTATAACTTTATGTGAGATTTTGTTTGTAAAATCATGGTTTGTGAAGTGATCTCTTTTCACTAAAGTGAATTAGGCAGTATAAAACGTTACTTAATGATCTGCTAACACTACATTGTTAGTATTTCTGTGTGATAATTCTTTGTTTGCCCAATGTTTGTAAAGCCTGTACTACTCATTCTGAACTCTAAGGAAGAGAAGAGTCAAGGAGGCTTTGTCATGATCCCCAAATGATCCCCATGCCCCTGATACTGTGTGTGCATAGGAAGAACAGACTTTGAAGGACCATAGCTATTTTTTTTCTTTTCTTTTCTTTTTTTTTTTTTTTGCAGTACTGGGGGTTGATCCCAGGGCCTCCTGCTAGCATGCTTTGCAAGTGCTAGTCCACTAAGCTGCATCTCCAGGGTCTCTCTAAATTACGCAGACTGCCTCTGGCCTCGAATTTGCAATCCGCCTGCCTCTGCCTCCCGAGTCGCTGGGATTACAGTTGTATGCTACTGTGCCCGGCCAGAACCTTGATTCTTCTTGCCTGTAGAATTAGTATAAACTCTTTTGTTTATTCTGGTTGGGATCCTTACTAGCTAAAACTTTTAACTTTATACAAAACCTTTTAAAAGTTTCAAACTTGATAAACAGTAGCAAAGTAGACAGTGATGTAGTGCCACTTTGTTTTCATTCTTTTTTCCTTTAGCAGTATTTTAAAAAGGAACTGATTCATCCATAAGCCTATCATCCATTTTAGTTGCTCTTTAACAATGTGTGTGCACACAGAGGCCTATATATATAACTGCATATATACCTAGTTTTATATTTTATAGCTATGTCATGCTTAGTATTCCATCTTCCTGAAACCTATAATACAGGCATACTGCTTTATTCTAGTCTACTAATTATCTCAACTCTGTCATTATTTGGTCAGTTTTAATTGCTTTTTCTTATCATTATAATCCATACTTCCCTGCAACTTTGCTTGCCTGGTAGTTTTTTTATTGGCTGCCACGTATTATAAATTTTACCTTGTTGAGTGGTGGATAATTTTGTGTTCTCATAAATATTCTTGAGTTTTTATTTTTTATTTTTAAAAATTTTAAATTAATTTATTTATACATGTTAGTGGGATACAGAGTAATGTCAGTTGATA
>VMDO01001580.1:0-20000 GCA_007922755.1 Pedetes capensis
GCTAAGCAGGGTCGGGCCTGGTTAGTACCTGGATGGGAGACTGCCTGGGAACACCAGAAGCTGTAGGCTTGGGAGAAGGACCTGGCAACCCCCTCCCAAAAATCAATCTGCCATTGAAAACCCTATGCACAGCAGAGAAGCACTGACAATAGTGTTTCCCCTGTTGTACAGAGGGTCGCTATGAGTCGGATACCGACTCCACGGCACCTAACAACAACAACAACAATATGATCCAGCTATACCACTTCTCAGTACATGCCAAAAGAAGATGAGTCATCATACCACAGCGGACACCTGCACTTTCATATTTAATGCAGCACTGTTCACAATTTCAAGGTTATGGAATCAACCCAGATGTCCATCAACAGAAGAAAATTGTGATATATATACACAATGGAATATTATGAAGCAGTAAAGAAGAATGAGATTATGTCATTTGCAGCAAAATGGATGGAACTATAAAGTATCATCTTAAGCAAAATAACCCAGACTCAAAAAGAGACATACTGCATGTTCTTGCTCATATGCAGGAGCTAAATGTACCATAAAGGAAAAATAATTATATATATTTTTGTGTGTGTGCTCACGTGTGTATATACATATATACATATACATATATATATACATATACATATAGTTGTTAGGTGCCGTTGAGTCGGTATGCAACTCACAGCAACTCTACATACAACAGGTGAAACACTATTGTTAGTGTTTCTCTGCTATTTATAGGGTTTTCAATGGTATATTAATTTTGGGGAGTGGGTTACTGGGTCCTTCTCCCAAGGCTATAGTATCTGGTGTTCCCAGGCGGTCTCCAATCCAAGTACTAAGCAGACCTGACCCTGCTTAGCTTCTGAGATCTGATGGGATTGGATTGGATGCCACAGGGCTATGGCTGCAGGATATATATATATATATATATATATATATCCACACACAAATAAAATGTACAATCATTCTTATCTAAGAATGGAAAATACAAGTGGATCTGATATGAGGGGGGTAAGAACTGGTAGGAGTAGATGATGGAGAAAGGGGGAAGGGGAGGGAGAACAATGTAGAGGGGTAAAGGGGAAGAGAAAAATGCAAAATGCAGGATGCAATTCTATGAAAATGCAAAAAACAAAAGGAGAAAAAGAAAAGGAAAAAAATCAGAGTATAACCCATGGTTGCATACTACTGTCATTATATGTTAATTAAAATTCTTGATTTTTCTTTTTTCTTTCTTTTCTTTATATTTTTGGCTTTTTTATTTATTTTGTTCTGTAATATGTTTAAGGAGATGGAAGTGTAAGCAATACTGATCTGATAGTAATAAGTCAGTTGATATAATGGATATAGCAACTAACTTATTACTCTGTACCCCAGTAACATGTATAAATAAAATACTACTAATAAAAAAAGAAAACCAAAAAATCCATCAGGTTGGATACAACCAAGAAAGTGACTGATGACTTAAAACAGTCCGATAAACATCATCCCAATAGAGAATAAAGGACTGAACATGGGAAAAAGAAAAATACTGATTAATATTAAAAAGCCAACAAAACTTTAATCTTTAGGGCTACCTTTCATACTAGATGAAATTAATTTGCATTTCTATTGGACAATTATTGACTGACCTGCTCTCAGTTTTCTACAAGTTAATTCCCAGTAATTCCAGAGGGTCAGAGGTTTGTAACTAGACCTAGGCTGCATAGTGAGACCCTGTCTCAAAATTTAAAAAAAGAATACGGTGTGTAGTGGAACACGCCTGTAATCCCAGCACTTGGGAGACTGAGGCAAGAGGATCTTCAGTTTGAGACCAATCTGTGTACATTTGAGACTGTCTCAAATAAATAAATTAATTAATTAAATAAAAAAGATAGAATTCAAACTTATATTTGCTGAATAGTTCTCTGTCTGGTCCCTAGCCAGCTCTGCACTTATAAGACAATATGATAAGAATAATGCCCAATTAAGAGATTTGGGTATTGGAGAGAAAGAGAAAATGAAAGAATAATTAGAATAATAAGTGCTATTGCTCATCTTCTTTTTTTTTTTTTTTTTTAAATCACTGACCCCTTATGGCCACCATTGCCAGAATGATCCTAGATCTGAAGGTGAAGAAACTTCACTCAGGCCTCTCTGGCTTTCCCTTCCTCTCTCCTAGGTTTGAACACAAACTGGGAGGCTAGCCAGATGAAGAAAGGTTTGTTTGCTCATTCAACAGTCTAAGATCTGTCTGTATTTCCTCCTCCAGCCTTTTGCTTAACCCCTATGTGAATCTCAAGCCATTTATAATGTTGTGATTTCAACCTTAAGCAGATGGATCAGATCCTGAAAGTAAGTTCTGTTGTATGCTGGCTGTGTGCTTTTTAGGCAGCTCACTTCACCTGAACCTTGCTTTGTTCATCTGTAAAGTAGGGATTGATAGGGAAATCTGAGATGTGGGCTGATGGGCAAGATTCATGTGGTATCACTCTGGTATTCACTCTGTGCCCCAGTAACATGTATAAATAAACTAATACTAAAAATAAAATAAAATAAAATAAAATAAACCATCAGGTTGGATACAACCAAGAAAATGATTGGGGTTTGGCACCAAAACTCTTGGGGTTTGGCACCAAAATGATAGAGAAGTCTGGGATGAGGGGTAAACAGACACATGTTTATTGGGGGAAAGTAAAAGAGGTGGAAGGAACAGAAGAGGGGCCTCTGGCAGCAGTGTCAGAAGGTGGGTGCTGCTGCAAACAATCTATTTGAGGTTAGGGCTTACATAGAACTGGCAAAGCCTTTGCCTCAACACTGGTGGGAAAAAAATTCCATACAAGAAGGGAAGAGGGAGTAAGTTTAGGAGGTTAGAATCTTAGGAATGCTCGGTCTTTGGGGGGCTAGTTTGCCTTTCCATATTTGGTCATGAGGTGGACTGAGTTATCTCAGGACCTTGGAGCTCTGTCAGTGGAGGCGCCTTTGGCCCCTCAGGGATAACACCTATGTATTAGTTGGCTAGGCTGCCATAACACAGTACCACAGACTGGGTGGCTTAAGCAACAGAAATCCAAGACCAAATTTTCAGCAAGGCTGATTTCTTTTGAAGCCTTTCCTCTTGGCATATAGATGGTCATCCTCTGTGCGTGTCTTCGAGTGATCTTTCTTCTGTACTTCTCTATGTCCTAATCTCTTCTTTGAAGGACACCAGTCATCCTGGATTAGGATCCACCTAGTGACCTCATTTTAACCTAATTATCTCTTTAAAGACCCTACCTCCTGGGAGGTGAACATAAGCAATGTACAATGATATGCATGTATGGAAATATTATAATGAAACCCATTAAGTTGTAGACTAAAATATTACTAAAAAATAAGATTACTTAGCCAGGGCGGTGGCACACACCTGTAATCCCAGTGGCTCGGGAGGTGATGGCAAAAGAATTGCAAATCCAAGACCAGAGGTAGTCTGCATAACTTAGTGAGACCCTGTCTCAAAACAAAGTAAAGAAAAAATGGGTTGGGGGTGCAGTGCAGTGGTCCAGAACTTGCAAAACATGCAAGTGTGAGGCCCTGGGTTCAACCCCTAGTACCACAAAAAAATTTAAAAAAATAAAAAATAAGATTACTGTGAGCAAAGAAAACCTAATTAACCACACCAGTCCCTGGCTTCTTTAAGACTCAGGAGTTTAGATTCCTGACACCCCTGATAAAAGAACAAGACTGTACTCCCTTGTCTAGGGAATGCCAGGAGCTCCTCTTTCTGAACACAGAGGTGCTGCAGTAAATCCCCCCACCACATGGACATAGCCCCTGGTGTCTAAAAGTTATTTCTTTAAAGATTTTGTAGTCAAAGACATCCTGCTTTCTGCATGGATTGCACTGTAACACCTGCAGACTATAAAGTAACCAATCAAAGAGAAACACACTGACTCCTTTGTCTACTAGACTTTAAGCCCTATTTCAGGGACAGGAGAAAATAGGGGAGTGCACCTATTTTGGGACCAAGAGATCCTGCTATTGCTCTGTGACAATAAAGCCCCTTCCCCTAATTAATGCTGTTGTTTGGGTGATTCTTTCTCTCTGATGGCCCTTGTTTCCTCTCATACTTGGGTGAGGGAGGGAAGACCCTCTCTCCTGCCAGGGATGGTAGCACATACCTCTAATCCCAGCACTTACGAGGGTGATACAGGAGGATTGACATGAGTTTGAGTCCAGCCTGGGCTACAGAGTGAGACTCTGTCTCAAACAAAAAACAAACATACAAAAATCCTACCAACTAACCAAAACAAAACAAAAGACCTTGTCTCCAAACAGTCATATTTTGAGGTTCTGCAGGTTAGGACTTCAAAATACGGGGGCAGGCAGTGTAAAATTCAGTTCATAACAAACTATCAATTATTATTGGGAGGCTTGACTTAGCTAGTATGTTTAAAGCACTAATATAAAACTTTATATAATGTTGCCAGGCACAATGACAGAAGCCTGTATTCCTAGCATTTGGGAGGCGGAAGCAGGAGAATCACATTTGGAGGTCAGAGGCAGCCTGGGTAACTTAGTGAAACCTTATCTCAAAAATACAAAGTAATTTATAAGCTGGGGGACAACTCAGTGGCTGTGTGCTTGCAAAAAGTATGACTGAGGCCCTGGGTTCAACTCCTCAGTTCCAAAAATAAAAATTATATATATATACACGTGTGTGTGCGTGCACGCTCTTGTTCTTAGGTGCCGTTGAGTCATGTTCGACTCATAGTGATCCTCAGAGGGTTTTCAATGGCTAATTGTTTCAGGATTGCCTCAGGAGTGCACTGCCATGTCCTTCTGTTTTTGCAGTGCTGGGAATTGAACTCAGGACCTCAGAGACTACAGAGCAGTGCTTTACTGACTGAGCTAAATCCCAGGCTCATATATATATATATATATATATATATATATATATATATATATATATATTTCATATATATATTCCATATATATATGTTCCATCTATATATTCCATCTATATATCCCATACATATATATATGTTATACGTATGTGTGTATGTAGGGGTGTGTGTGTGTGTGTGTGTGTGTGTGTGTGTGTATGGCAAGTAACTTTCCTCCATGTGTCTGTCAGTTTGCCATTCTGTGGGGGCTTGTGTGTCTCTGTGAAGCCGAAAGGTGTGTTACCAGTATTACAAATACCAGCAGGGTCACCCATGGTGGACAGGTTTCAATTGCGCTTTCAGACTAAAGCAGACTATGGAGCAAGACCTGGCTGCCCACTCCCAAAACAAATAGTCATTGAAAACTCTATGAATAGCAAAGAAACACTGTCAGATATAGTGCTAGAAAATGAGCACCCCCAGTTGAAAAGCATTCCAAAGATGAGTGAGGAAGAGTTGTTGCCTCAAAGTAGAGTCTACTATAATGATGGGAATGGAGTAAAGCCCCAGGCTCCATTTACAGATGTGGCATGACTCAAAATGAGGAGGAAAAACTATAAACATCCATTAATAATTGGAATGTGGAATGTACACTGTATGAATCTAGGAAAATTACAAATTGTCGGTAGGGAAATAGAGCATATAAACATCAACATTCTAGGCTTCAGTGAGCTAAAACCAACTGGCATGGGCCATTTTGAAACAGATAGTCATAATCATGGGCCATTTGAAACAGATAAACAGATAATCACTATGCTGGGAAAGAACTTAGAGAGAAATGAGGTAGCATTCATCATCAAAAAAGACATGTCAAGATCTTCCTGAAGTACAATGCTGTCAGTGATGGAATACTGTCCATATGCCTACAAGGAAGGCCAGTTAATATGACAATTATTAAAATTTACCCATCTACCACTAAGTCTACAAATGAACATAGGGAAGATTTTTACTGATTTCTACAATCTGAAATAAATCAAACATGCAATCAGGAGGTACTGATAATTACTGGTGACTGGAATGCAAAAGTTGGAAACAAAGAAGAAGGCTCAGTAGTTGAAAAATATGGCCTTGATAACAGAAATGATGCTGGAGATTGCATGATAGGATTTTGTCAGACCAATGATCTTTTCATTGCAAATACATTTTCTTCACTAACATACACAGCGACTATACCCATGAAATTCACCAGATGGAACACAGAAGAACCAAATTGACTACATTTGTGGAAAGAGATGATGGAAAAGTTCAATATCAAACGTCAGAACAGGACCAGGGGCTAACTGTGGATCAGGCCATCAACTGCTCATATGCAGGTTGAAACTGAAACTGAAACTTGCCCTTGAACCAGTTAAAGTAAAAGACAGACATGATGAAATTAAGGAACTAAACAGAAGATTTCAATGTACATCTCAAGAAGACAAAATCAAATATTATAATGACATGTGCAAAGAGCTGGGGATAGAAAACCAAAAGGGAAGAACATGTTTTGTTTTTCTCAAGCTTAAGGAATTGAATAAAAAATTCAAGCCTCAAGTGGCAATAGTGAATGATTCTATGGGAAAAATATTAAATGATGCACGAAAATTTAAAAGAAGATGGAAGGAATACACAGAATCATGATGCCAAAAAGAACTGGTAGATGACCAACAATTTCCTGAGGTTGCATATGATCGGGAACCAATGGTATTGAAGGACAAAGGGGAAGCTGGTTTGAAGGAATTGGCAAAATACAAGGTTCCAGAAATTGATGGAATACCAATTGAGATGTTTCAACAAACAGATGCAGCACTGAAGGTGCTAATTTGTTTACATGAAGAGATTTGGAAAACAGCTACCTGGCCAACTGACTGGAAGAGATCCATATTGGTGCCTATTCCCAAGAAAGGGGATCCAACTGAATGTGGAAACTATTGAACAATATCATTAATATCACAAAGCAAGCAAAATTTTGCTAAAGATCATTTAAAAGTGACTGGAGCAGCATATAGACAGGAAAATGGTGGAAAATCAAGACATTCAATTTTCACATTTTTGTCATTTTGTCAAATTTCACAAATTTCACATTAGGAGGCTAAAAACTCCACCTTTAGCTCATGCTAATGGCTTCATTTTTGCACATGCATACTGTGTGAAAGCTAGATGCTGAACAAGGGAGACAGGAAAAGAATTGATGCTTTTGAATTATGGTGCTGGAGATGAATATTTATTATACCATAGACTGCCAAAAGAATCAACAGATTGTGTGCCTGCACAGAACTGGGGAGTGTTTTGTTCTGTTGTTCAGGGTTTCTATGAGTTGGACCCAACTCAAGGGCACCTAACAACAACATATATAACCTTACATAATATACCCCCTCACAAGACAATTACTATTATTATGAGATCCTATATATAAGGAACCAGAAGGGGATGTGGCAATCCACTCCCAAAGCAATCCCCAAACAATCAGCCATTGAAAACCCTACGAGAGTTGTTATGAATTGGATCCAAATGGAGGGCACCTAACAACAACTACAATGACATATAAAAGGAAGATTCTGGCATCTAAATCCAGATAAAACATAGATGGAAGGAAAATTCCAATTATGGCTCCCCATTCCTCATCTGATGGACACTAGTTCTTTCAGCTCTTATTTAAAAATACGTGAATATGAGCCAGGTGCAGTGGCACACACCTGTAATCCCAGCTACTCAATAGGCAGAGGCAGGAAGATCGAAAGTTCAAGACCAGAGGCAGTCTGAGTAATTTAGCAAGACTGTCTCAAAAAAGTAAAAAAAAAAAAAAAAAGGTCTGAGGATGCAGCTCAGTGGTACAGCACTTGCAAAACATGCAAGTGCGAGGCCATGGGTTCAACCCTCAGTATTACACACACACAAAAAAAGTATGTCAATACAATGTCTGAATATAACATCTATGGAGGTCTTTCAATGCCATATTAAGCAAAAAAGGTGGTTACATTTTTCTTTCATGCTTATTGTTATATTCTCCTGGCTATATTATAAACTCTCTGAGGACTGTGTGACACTTCCTTTGTGTCCCTTACTATCTAAAAACACAATGGTGAGCACATATTAAAGGCTCAGTATAAAACAACCAATCAAACCACATCCTCTTGTGATAGTTTACTTATTTCTACTAACACGTCCCGCCCAATCAGAGGTACACTGTTCTGAGAGGGTACATCGCCATCTAGTGGCCCTTGTTATTTGACTGGGAAAGTGTAAGATTCAGAAAACTCCATGGTACTTCCATGTCTTATTTGATATTGGTAGAAAAAACAATTAGAAACCTCACAATGTGACAGCTTTATATAGTAATGCTAAATCCAACTAAGCTTTTACTTTCCTTCATTGCCAAGAGATTTCTGGCCTTCATATAGTTAACCTCAGTGAATCTGATTATTTATAGAAGAGGAAAGCAATAAAAGTTTTATGCAGTTATCACTTACAATGTAATAAAATGAAGAAGGTCATGAAGAATTCAGACAGCAGAAGGCATTTATTTAATATAAAAATATGCAGTATAGTGACTTCAGGAATATTCTAGTCCTGTGAAACTATTATTTTGGTACTATAATGCCAGGCTTAAACAATTTGAGCATGAAAACTTTGTTTTTATGCTACTAGGGATCAAATCCAGAACCTCATGCATGCGAGACAAGCACTCCACCATTAAGCTGTATCCTAAGACCATTAAAACTTATAATAATAAAACTGCAGTTATATTTGAAATTGAGGGAAAACCTGCATAAATCCCCGAGATTCATTTGTTTTTGGTTGACTTTGTTGTTAGGTGCTGTCGAGTTGAATCCAATTCATAGTGATCCTATATGCAACAGAATGAAACACTCCCCAACACTGTGCCAGGCACACAATCTTTTTTATGTTTAAGCCCATTTTTGCAGCCACTGTGTCAATTCATCTAGTTGAGAGTCTTCCTTTTTTTCATTGACCCTCTACTCTTTCAAACATGATGTCCTTCCCTAGGGGTTGGCCCTCTTGACAACCTATCCAAAATACATAAAACACAGTCTAGCCATCCTTGCTTCCAAGTAGCAGTCTGGTTGCACTTCATCTGGGATGAATCTGTTGGTTCTTTTGGCAATCCTTGGTATATTAAATATTTGTCTCCAGCACCATAATTCAAAAATATCAATTCTTTTTCTATCTCTGTTATTCGATGTCCAGCTTTCACAGGCATATTAGTTGACTTTATGAAACACTAGCTCTGCTGTAGGTGACACCTCTGACCTGTGGGTCATTATGATAATGGTTGTCTAGATTATTTTGCAGGGACTTGAAGGTCACTTGTGTTGAAGACACTGACTCTTCACTTAGGCCTGCAAAGATGTCCAATGGGTGACCTCTTTGACATTAGGAAGCTAAAAACTCCACCTTCAGCTCATGCTAATGGCTTCATTTTTGCACATGCATCCTATGAAGAGCCATGAAGATTGATTATGCATGTACAGACCACTGATTTCACCTCCAATTACTTCTCTTCATGCCTTATATCACTCTGCTTCTTTATCCCATTGTTGTTGTTAGGTGCCATTGAGTCAAAGCTGACTCATAGTGACCCTATGTACAGCAGAACGAAACACTCCCGGATTCTGTGCCAGGCATATGATCTTATTTATGTGTTAAGACCCTTGTCGCAGACACTGTGTCTATCTAGTGGAGTTTTTTTTGTTTTGTTTTGTTTTTTCGTTGACCTCCCACTCCCAAACATGATGTCCTTCTCCAGGGATTGGTCCTTCCTGACTACATGCCCAAAATATGTAAGATGCAGTCCAGCCATCCTTGCTTCCAAGGAGCACTCTGGCTGCACTTCTTCTAGGACAGATTTATTGGTTCTTTTGGCAGTCCATGGTATATTTAATAATCGTCTCCAGTATCATAATTCCTTAACTGTGAAGAGGTGGATGTGAGATTTGTTCTCTTTTCTCCACATGCTTGGACACTTTGTGAATAAACTCTCTTTTGCAAAACTCATAAATGGCAAAACAGGCCTGGTTCAGTAACATTTATTATACCTGATGCTAAAACTTTCACTTTCTTGATAAAAGTTTATCCTTGTATCTCAAAAAGTTTGTTCTACAATGGAAATACTTGGCTTTGGCACAATATTGGGAGTTTTTTGTTGTTGTTGTTTTCTTCTTGTGATGTTTTGGGCTTTGGTTTTTTTGTTTTTGCTTTTGTTTTGATTTTTGCAGTACAGGGGGTTGAACCTAGGGCCTTGCGCCTGCCTGCTTTGCAAGTGCTGGCCCACTGAGCTGCGCCCCAGCCCATTTTTTTTACTTTTTGAGACAGGGTTTCACTAAATTACGCAGACTGCCTCTGGTCTGGTCTGAACTTGCGATCCTCCCGACTCTGCCTCCTGAGCCGCTGGGATCACAGGCATGCACCACCCCGCATCCTGTTGTGTGGCCCAGGCTGGCGTCAAACTCATGATCTTCCTGTCTCTGCCTCCAGAGTGGTGACTGGGGTTATAGGCACGGGCTACCACACACAGCTCAAAATATTGTGGTTTTATTTGCTTGTTTGTTTGCTTCTTTGTAGTACTGGGGGGATTAAACTCCAGGCTTTGCAGATGCTAGGCAAGTACTCCACCAAGCTGCAGCCCTAGCCACCCACTCACTCTCCTTTATTTTTTCTTTTTTCTTTTTCTTTCTTTCTTTCTTTTTTTTTTTTTTTTTCTTTTTTTTTTTTTTTTTTTTTTTTTTTTTTTTTTTTTTTTTTTTTTTTTTTTTTTTTTTTTTTTTTTTTTTTTTTTTTTTTTTTTTTTTTGCAGAGTCTTGCTAAACTGTGCAGGCAAACTCACAATATTCCTGCCTCAGTCTCCCAAGTAGCTGGGATTACAGGCATGCATCACTATGTCCAGCTAACAATATTATTTTTAACAATCTGACTATTCTGCATTAGCCCAAAATGTGTGCTTATTGCATATCTACTTGGAACCTATTATTTTCCAAACTCTGGTTTGAATACTGAGGCTAAAAAAGACAAGACAGACACAGTTCGGAATTTGCCTAATGGGAGACAAAGTATATATATATATGTGTGTGTATGTGTATGTGTGTGTGTGTATGTGTGTGTGTATGTGTGTGTATATATGTATATATGTATGTATGTATATATACATATATATATGTATATATGCATGTATATGTGTGTGTATATGTACATATGTTGTTGTGACTACGTGCTATGGAGTCTGGCCCAACTCATAGTGACCCTATGTACAACAGAATGAAAAACTACCTGACTATTATCAGTGCTTCTCCGCTCGTCATAAGGTTTTCAATGACTGACTGTTTCAAGAGTGGGCTGCCGGGTTCTTCTCCCAAGCCTATAGCACCCAGTATTCCCAGGCACTCTCCCATCCAAGTACTAACCAGCACCGACCTTTCCTTAGCTTCCAAGATCTGACAAGATCAGACGCCAGGGTGATATGGCTGTAGACTTACACACACACACACACACACACACACACACACACACACACACACACGATTATTATAATATAGTGGAAATATGCTATGAGAGCATGGGTAGAATATGGGATCCTGTTTCTGAGAGGTTTGTACCTAGGAATTTTGGGGAGAGGAGTGATTTAGTTTGTTTTGTTTTGTTTTTGTTTTGGTGGTGGGGATTGAGGGACTGGAACACAGAGCTTTGTGCATAGTAGCACATGCTCCTCCATGGAGATGTACCCCAAACCCAAGCCTAGGGGTTTGGGGGGCTCAGCAACTCTCTAAATGATAATCAGATTGCATGTACTGAGTCCCACTGAGAAGAAATGCTTCCTGGAAGAAGCCATGTTGTTGTTGTTAGATGCCGTCGAGTCGGTATCTGACTCATAGCGACCCTCATAGGGTTTTCAATGCCTGAGTGCTTCGGGATTGCCTTAGGAGTGGATTGCCAGGCCCTTCTCCCATTCTTGCGGTGCTGGGAATTGAACTCGGGGCCTCAGAGACTGCAGCGCAGTGCTCTACCCACTGAGCTAAATCCCAGCCCCGGAAGACGCCATATCTAAACTAAATCCTAAGGGAAGAAATAGAGCTGGCCCTTAAAGAGTTAATAGTAATCAGCAAGGCAAGGAGGGCAAAGGAATTGCTAGGAGGGAGGGAACAGTGGTTTTAGACCCAGGAGACAAAATATGTACAAAGGTCCTAACAGTGGAGTACATGCTAGATGTCTAGATGTGAAAGACACAAGCTGCTATACTTACTTTTTTTTCTCCTGGCAGTACTGAGGAATGAACTCAGAATCACTGAGCTAAATCCCCAGCAATTGTATTATTTTATTTTGAGACAGGGTCTCACTAAGTTGTCCAGGATGGTCTCAAACTTGTGCTCTTCCTGCCTCAGCTTCCTAAATTGCTCAGATTATAGCATGTACTTACATATTTTCAATGTGTAAAAACTTACTGTGGTAGCCAGTCTCCAAGTGGACCCCCAATGATCCTCCTTTGCTAGGATTAAAATCCTTGTGTAGTCCTCCCAGATGCTGAATAGGGATAACCTGAGTAACCAGTAGCATACTGTGTATGACTTCTAAGTTTACATTATAAGACACTGTGACTTCTGCCTTGATTTCTTTTGAGTCATTGGGTCTAAGGGAAGCTAGTTACCACATCATGAAGATACCCAAGTACCCTAAGGACTGATCAGTGTAGGGAACTGAGGCTTCTTGTTAGTAGCCATGTGAATGAATCTTCTTGGAAATATATCATCTAGCTGTAGTTGATTATAACCTTGACACCATCCTCTTGGGAGATGAGCCAGAACCAACCTCCTAAGCAAATACAGATTCCTGACACACAGAAAGTGTGAGATGACAAATGTATATGACAAGTGTCTATTGTTTCAAAAGTTGCTAAGCATGGGAAGTAATTTGTTATGCAGCAATAAATAGCTAATACACTTACCCATGTGCTTACACATTCTTCAGAGTAAAATGCATGATTCTATCCATCAGCTGTCAGCTTTCTGGCTGTTCACTTATTTTAGTCCATTGCATGAATATTGTTACACCTAGGAAACAGAAAAGCAGAGTTGAAAGAAAGAGGCAAATGATAGAAACAAAAATGGTGACAATAACAAAGATCAAAGTGATGAGAAAAGCTGTATCTGCCTGTGAGTTTCCAGTAGAAGTGATTCTAAAGAACAGGGAACAGGCAACAAGAAAACACCTACACCATCAACAACACTTAGCAAGCCATGAAGAAAAGCAGTTGACCAAATGGAAAAATGTGACCATGTCTGGAGTCTCAGCACCAAGGTTGGATCCTTATTACCATCTTTATTCTTTTTTTTTTTTTTTTTTTTTTTGAGATATTCTCACTATGTGGCCCAAGCTGACCTTGAAGTTACCATCCTCATGCTTCAGCCTCTGGAAGTGCCTGGATTACAGGCCATGTCCAGCCCCTATTGTTGTTGTTGTTAGGTGCCGTTGAGTCCTGCACGACTAATAGCGACCCTCATAGGGTTTTCAATGGCTGACTCTTTGGGGATTGCCTTGGGAGTGGATTGCCATGTCCTTCTCCCATTTTTGCTGTGCTGGGAATTGAACTCAGGACCTCAGAGACTGCAGCACAGTGCTCTACCAACTGAGCTAAATCCCAGCCCCCCAGCCCCTATTAACTATTTGAAATTCAGAGTTTGCAGACTCAAAGACCAGACTTAGCAAAACAGACACTGATGGTCTCACTGGAGAGGGTTTCTTGGCTTTCAGACCTATTTTGATCTTTTGGTTTCACTGAGGATTATTTCTTGCCTTTAAAATCTATTTTCATCTTCCTAACATCAAAGTTTTAGTTGCATCATATGCTTATGAAAGCTGGACGTTGAATAAGGGAGACAGGAGAACTGATGCTTTTTTTATGGTGCTGGAGATGAATATTGAATATCCCATGGACTGTAAAAAGAACCAGCAGATTGTCCTAGAAGAAGTGCGACCAGAGTGCTCCTTGGAAGCAAGGATAGCTAGACTGCATTTTATGTATTTTGGACATGTTGTCAGGAGGGATCAATCCCTAAAGAAGGACATCATGTTTGTAAAAGAGGCAAGTCAGTGAAAAAAAGGAAGACCCTTGACTAGATGGATTGACACAGTTGCTGCAACAAGGTGCTTAAACATAAAAAAGATCATGTGCACGGCACAGTATCAGGGAGTGTTTCACTGTGTTGTACATAGGGTCACTATGAGTCAGACCTGCCTCGAAGGCACCTAACTACAACAATGTCAAAGTAAGCAGGAGATGCCATCTACAACAATTTTCACTGCCACATAATTCTCTACCACACCTGCAGGGATCATCAGGGAGGCAGCTCATCTGCCTTAGCAGATTTTCCAGTGTAAACTTTTACTGATAGAGTCAGTGATTGCAAGAATTCAAAGAACGAACTCATTCTTTAGTATAAGAGCCTTTAGGGGACTGAGATTTAGACTCTTATTCGCATATCCATTTGACAAATAGGTACTGAGCTCCAAGGATGAGCAAGATCTATACCTCATAAGGTTGTTCCTTGTGGAAACTGCTTTTACTTTGAAAATCCACCCATTTTGCTAATATACATTTTAATATTGTAAATAAAAACAGAATCTGCAGAAACAATGCAACAAGAATGGCCTCATACTTATGGCCACATTTCTATTTTCTTTCTTTCTTTGCGGTGTGGAGGATGGAACCTAGGGTCTTGTGCACGCTAGGCAAGCCTTTCACCACTGAGCTATATCCCTAGGCCCATAGGATTTTTAAAAAAGGAATGGAGAGAGGACAGTAAACATGTAAACAAAATGAATAACAATATCAAGTAATGTAAAACACTATGTAAAAATTAAAAGGGTAGGATACATTGAGGGGATTGAGGGTAGAAGTCTGGTCAGAAAAGGCTTGCCTGAAGAGTTGACATTGAATTACCTCTTAGTCACTATAGGTTACTAATACACAGACTAAGAAACTGCCATTCCAGGGGGAGCAGTGGCACACTCCCATAATCCCAGTGACTCAGGACACAGAAACGGGATGATAACAAGTTCAAGGACTGCTTAGCAAGATCCTGTCTCAAGATAAAAAATAAAAATGGGGCTGGGGGGTGCAGCTTAGTGTTAGGGAACCTGCAAATTATGCACAAGACCCTGGGTTCAACCCCACAGTACCTAAACCCGACCCCCAAACTGTCATTCCAAACCTAACATGTTCATAACCAGGCAAGTATTTCGTAGTTCAGTATGGCTGTAGCTTAGAAGGGGTGGGGAGAATAAACCTGGAAAGGAGCAGTGACCAAATCAGAAAGGGCTTTGTCACAGTACAGTAGCTTAGGCTTTATCTGGAAGACAGCAGGGAGCCGCTGAAGGGTTTAAGTTGAGGAGTGACAGGATCAGGATAATCACCTTAGAAGATCACTTTGGATACAGGGGGAGACATCAATTCTGAAGGCAGTTAATAAGTTGTTGCAAAGATACAGACAGTAATTCAGATGGAAAAAATTAAAGAGGCAAAGGGGTTAGAAGGTGCCTCATTCATGAACTATTATGGATTAAGAGAATGACAGGGCAAGATGTTATGCAAGTGGATGAAGATGAATTCCGTTTGAAATTTTTTGAGTCTGAGGTGCCTACAGAACATACAAATGATTATGTTAACAGGAATTTGAAAATATAGGTCTGAAGTAGACCAGTGCCTGAGATACACGTCTGGGATTTGAAAGGAAATTGAAACCAAGAGGACAGATAGGTTACCTTTGTGAGGGAAATGGGAATAGAGTCAATGACAAAAATCAAAAGGAAAACAGTATTAATATGATTGGCAGCAAAAGGGTGGGATAGTGAAAGGTTAGAACAAAATGGCTAATGTGAACCATAGAGAACAGGAGAACATAGAGAACCATAGTAAGGTGTGGGGTCTGGTGATTCATAGCTCCATCTGGCTAAGTGGCTGGCTCACATCCCTTTCTTTGACACTCTGTCAAGCTTTCATTTATTCAACAAACTTTATTCAGCCTGTACTATTTGCCATGGGACACATCAGTGAACAAAACACAAAAATCCTGACTTCAGGGAGCTTACATTCTAGTTTGGGGAACAAACAACAAACATAAAAACAGATTAAACAAGTTGGGCATGGTGGTACATGCCTGTAATCCCAGCAATCAGGAGACTGAGGCAGGACAATGGTAAATTCCAGGGCAGCCAGCCAGGGCTACACAGTGAGACCCTGCCCCCACTCCCAATAGCAGAAGCTCATACAGAAAGTGATAAATGCTGGGTGGGTAGGGGGATGATTAAGCAAGAAGCATCAAGATGTAGAGAGGGTGTGTGGGCAGACAAGGAGGCCTCCCTGAGTGAAGGCTGAGTAAACCCAAAAGTTGCCAAGATATCTGGGGGTAGATCATCCTAGGCAGAAGCTACAACCAGGGCAGAGGCCTGGAAGTAGGAGTAAGCTTGTTGTTGTTGTTGTTAGGTGCCCTCGAGTCGGTATTAGGAAACTCAAACACTGAGCAGGGCCAGGGTACCACATGAGGCCAAGGAACAGGGAGCTTTGGCTTTTGCTCTGAGAACAGTAGGGTCCCTGGAGATCTGGTTTCAGCAGAAGGGCGCCTGAGGTTTTTTAAAAGGATCACTCAGCCAGCCCGGCTCAGAATGGATGCCGAGGAGCAAGCGTAGAAGCGGGGACCCCAGCGAGAAGGCTTGTGCAGCAGTGCGGGCTCTGAAGGGAGCAGAGCCCGGTGGGTTTCTTGATGTGTGAAGTGGGATGTAAAGGAAACAGAGCCCGTGCCACCAAGGCTCGTGTCTTAAACGAAAAGCTAGCTTGTGGCATCGACGGAGACAGGGATGACTCGGGAAGACGCGGGTCTGTTTCTGTCCTTTGCTTGCTTTCACTGGAGCGGGTTCAGGAGCTCCGCCTAGGCGCGTGGGGCTCGCGCTGTCCATCAGGCGGCCGCGCGGGATGTCACCCCGGCGGGTGCCCCTCAGTTCGAAGCTCGGGAGTGAAGTCAGCGCCGGGGACCGACGCACGGATGCGGTATCTGAAGGTCCCGGAGCGAACACACGCATCCTTCCAGGTGTGGGGAGCTCTGGGAGGAAAGCACGGGGAAGGCAGGCGAGTGTTTGCGTGGGAGCGGCATTTACAAGATGGCCAGGGAAGGCCTTCCCGGGAAAGCACGCGGGCTTGCTCTGCACGGAAGGGAGAAGGGAGAGCGCGCGCTCGAGGAAACCCCGGAGGCGGCGGCCGCAGCACAGCGCCCTGCCGCCCCGCAGCCCGGCCCCGGCCCCGGCCCCGTCGGCTTCTGGCCCTTTCGCGAGGTTTCCGCGCAGCTAAAACTGAAACTTATCTAATGGACCCTCGCAGCTTCTTCCCAAAACCAGCACCGTGGGCTCCAAGGCGAACCTCATTCGCGCTACCCAGAGCTCGACTACTTAAGAGCCAATCCCGCTGGCGGGCAAACTCGAAAAGCCCACACAAGTCACAACTTTCACAGTGACGGGGGAAGCTGCGGGCTCCTGGACTGCGCACGAGCCGCCTCACCCGCGTCACTCTGAGGTAACAGCCTTTCCCTTCAATCTTTCCAGGGAACTCTCCAGGCGGGAGGTTTCCCCCCCTCCAGCTACGGATCGAAGGATGGGTCATATTACTTTGCCTGAACAGGGCCGGTCACGCGCCACAAAAGGATTCGCAAGGCGGGGCGACCGGATGACTTTCCCTCCCGCTCCCTTTGGCTGCGGTCACCAGGCTCACCAGCCCTCATTGGCTACCAGCTTGCCTCGCCCTGCAGAAGCCCGCCCAGCTGGCGCGCGTGCGCACGCGTGGCGAGGCCTCGGCTCACTGCGCAGGCGCAGCCTCGTGTCGGCTGGAGTGGGAGGGCGCAGCGGCGCGCGCTGCGTTCCGGCGCTTTGCTTCTGTCCGCCGGTCCCGCCCTCCGTCGCGGTGGCGCGGTGCACCCTGGGATAGGGAGCGATCTCCGAGCGAGGCAGCAAGATGGACGCGGGATTCTTCCGCGTAAGTAGAAGCGCGGGGATCTGGGCTGAGGTGAGGGGCTCCTCGTTAAAGCCCGAAAGAAGGACTAAGCTCGGGACACGGGACCCCCAGAGGAAGGCAGTGGAGATCCTGAGGATCCCCAGTACCAGCCGGCGCTCCCCCCTGCGTTGCGGCGGAGACCGGTGCGCCCCTGCGCAGTCTCCTCCTCCGAGATCGTCCCCCTTGAGCGGCGGCAGTGGCCGGAAAATGGCGGCGAGAATGGGCCGGAGCGGTACCTCGCTGCCCGCCTGGCGGGGCCTGCGAGCCAAGAGGCGCTCCTGCCGCCGGGTCCTGGGGCCTAGCGGAGTCCTGGGGAGGAAGTCCCTGGGGGAAGGCCGGAGGGAGAACGGAGGTGACTGGCGGCGAGAGGGCATGGAGAGTACGGTTTGCGGGTGCGCCTCACGAGAGCGACTTGGGGAGAGGGGCTCCTAGCTGCTTCTTTTGAGAAAGCGGGTGCACCCCGCGTGGGGGGGGGGCCTCGTGCCCCCTACCTGGTCCGAAGCCTTCGCGACGGCGCCAGGTCAGAGTTCGCGAAAGCTCCCGCCCGATTTGATAGCCTTTCGGTGGGGGGGGGGGGACTTAGGCGATGTGTAGTTGGGACGTTTGAATGGTAGCTCTTTTTAGGGTAAAGGGTGCAACGAAAAGTATACGCGTGTGGAGAAGCAGGTTATGGTGTGAATCTACGCTTTCCCGCCCTTCATCCGCCGCCCCCATTTCACACTTTTGGAGCCCGATGGCGAAAAGGTGATTCTCACCTAGACTTTCCAGGCAGAAAAGTTGCCTTGTCGTGGTTGGTTCTTGCGATCCCGGAGTTATTACTTAACCCAAGGCCGTTTTTCACTCCTGTAGATTAGCTCCGGGTTGAGATCTGGGTGGGTGGGGAAGGGACACTTACAGGATTAAAGTTGAGTAAAACAATCCCTTCGGGGCTTGGAAGTTCTTTTAATGCAGAATAGAACCCTGTAGATACTGCTTGGTCAAAGCCGGAATCCCAGTTTAGCGTAATATGGTTTGACTTTACACCCCTCAGAGCATGTAATTTGCAGTTTGTGTGTGTTCTTAAAGGAAAGACCGAAACAAGGGAAGGCCAGGGCTTTAGTAAAAAGATACGTTTTGAGGCTAGGGATGTAGTGTAGTGATTAGATTGCTTGCCTGGCATGCCCAACCACGGATCCCAACAACAACAGGACGTTGAATAAGGCCCTGGGTTTGGTCGCTAGCACCGCAAGACAGAAATAGAAAGGTGTCTCTGGACACTTCAAGCTTTAATTCTTCTTTAATTGGCTTTAAATATGCCAGCCAGTTTCTCATCAAAAGTTGAAATATTATTCCAAGTTGTTGGCCTAAGGCACTTAGCTAGTTATTCGACTGTTGTTCGTCCTTGTCGTTAGGTGACATCGAGTCGTATCCGACTCATAGCGACCCTCACAGGATTTTCAATGGCTGATTGTTTCGGGATTGCCTCGGATTTAGTAGATTGCCACGTCCTTCTCCCATTTTTGCGGTGCTGGGAATTGAACTCGGGACCTCAGAGACGGCAGCACAGCGCTCTACCAACTGAGCTAAATCCCAGCCAGGACTGTTGTTAGGTTATGCAAACAATAGGATAGTTACTTGGGAGACCGACCCCATCAACCCACTCCCCGAAAGCAACCTGCCATTGAAAACATTAATGAACAGCAGAGAAACACTGGCAATAGTGTTTCGCCAGTTGTACACAGGGTCACTATGAGTCGGATACCGACTCCAGGGCACCTAACAACGACAATAGGATAGTTACTTATGGGATGATAACTTCAAACAGGCTTGTCCAATTTTCACGCTGCTGATGATCTCTCCGTTTTGTAATTTTCAACAAAGTATTTTGTAGTGAATACTCATTATTTCCTGCGGTGCAAAAGTAACACTTTGAAACAATTAAAAGCCTATTCGTTTGAGTTTGTCAGGTATTTCCAGTGCAAAGGAAAAGGAGTTCATATAAAAAGCAAAGTTGTTGACATGTAAATTTTAAGATGAAGTTTGCTTTTGAGATTGGTCAGAGTCTGAGAAAGTGTAGTTTTTTATATGCTCCCTACAATTCC
>VMDO01001580.1:25000-76611 GCA_007922755.1 Pedetes capensis
CACCTAATATATGTAACAGTATTTAAGAGTTTGTTTGTATCTCTCAAATCAGCCATGGTCTCCGAAGTACATCTGCCTTGCAAGAAATTTGAATATAAATAAGTATAAAAAGTAGACACAAGTTCTTATATAGGCAATACATGTAAAATCCCATGAAAGTAAGATGAATGTGAAGATGATTTTATGACTGCACTTGCAAACAGAAACATATCTTTAATTTAGCTCTTAGAGATTAATTTTCAGCAAGTATTCATTTGTTAACAGGTGCTGTGATACCAATCTTAATGTGCCTGCGGTGTGGATGAAAAAAGACTGTTAGATTCAAAAGCCAAAGTTGATGAAATAGCAGTTATAGCATTAGTGTTTATCACATGGGTAGTCTTCAGATTGCATGTTCTCAACATTCAACTGTGTTTTCTTTGAAAATCTGGTCTTGCAGATTGAACAAGAAAAATTGGCATCTATGAAAAAGCAAGATGAAGACAAAGATAAGAGGGATAAAGAAGAAAAGGAAAGCAGCAGAGAAAAAAGAGAGCGGTCTCGAAGCCCAAGAAGGTATTATACAATGGATGCATACTCACTGTCTTATGAGTACTTTAGAGCTTAAGAAATTCTCTAGTAGAAGCTCCCACAGTTAAGAGGAACCTAGCAGTGTTGTTGATGGAATTTCTTCCATCATATACTTCTCATGGTTGAGTTATGGCTTGCCTGTGGGCTAAAGAAATCTTTCCTGTTGCCCAGTGTGTTGGTAACCTGTAATCCCAGCTACTTGAGAGGTTGAGACAGGAGGAGCGTCAGTTTGAGGGCAGGCAGCCTGAGCAACATAGCAAGGCTCCATCTCAAAAAAATATATATATATATCTTTTATGTTTTGTTTGAGACAGATCATTTAGCTAAAATGATCATCTCAGAAATTTTGGTAAGTTATCCAGCTCTTTAATTCCTAAGTAAAAATGTAGACTTATTCTGTATTGCTTTAGTTTAAATGTAGCATTTAATTAATTTATTTTTATTGTATTCTGACTCATTCTTTCCCATTTCCTTTTCATTAGAAATCTGTACTCATTAGCCATTCATATAATACTTACCTAATTCCCTGTTCTGCTTTTCTTAGATGGTTGTACTGAACCCAAACTTCAGATCATTTATTTGTTTTCTTCTTCCTTCCAATGAGACTATTGTTAGGTTCACATTTTTAAATCCACGACTCAGCCTCTACTATATTTGTGGTGAAAGGTGAGAATTCCATTAGGCTTTTCATTTTTAGGATTTCTTTCATAAATCTACTGGAGTTAGTAAAGGGAGGAGGTAATTTTGTTGTCCCTATAGTTTGCATTTGATACTAAAACCTACTTATGAAAGCAGTACTTCTAGAGTTAAGCACAGACCATCTCAGTGGTAATGGCTTGACTATTGATGAACTACTTCACTGTGAATAAGGAAATAAAACACCTTCAAGTTAGGCACACTATAATTAAAAGGAAAGGAGGGAGGCTTTTCCTCTTCCAGAAAAAGCTATCTAAGGCTAGTTTGACCTTTGTCTTCTCAAGAACATATTGCTTTAATTTTGCTAGTCATTTTTCTGGCATTCTTGGGCTGTGTGTGATCAGCTCTGGTGTGAGCTGTGTGTGTGGAAATGCTATTTTGTTAAGATTAATACCTTGTTAAGGAATATCACTATTTACTTTTAAGCATCATCTTTTCCTCTGAAAAGTTGGGTCTTTGAATGATCTCTGGGAATGATTGATAACCTAAGTCTAGAGTCTCAAGGCAGTGCTTTCCTCCCTCATACTGCTACTCTTGAGAATGTTATCTTTCATTTGCTTGCCCTTCTGGTTTTCTCTTGGCCCTTTCTCTGTCAGGTAAATGAGATAGTATATCTTGTTTCCTTAAGGAATTTATATGCTATAAATAACAGTGGGTAAAAGATTAAGCCTCACTTCTCCCCTTGACCCTCTCATCCAAGCCACATTATTCAAAAACCTGAAAAAATTGCTTTCATCCTAGACGCAAATCCAGATCTCCTTCCCCTAGAAGACGATCTTCCCCTGTCAGGAGAGAGAGAAAGCGCAGTCATTCTCGATCTCCCCGTCACAGAACCAAGAGCCGGAGTCCTTCCCCTGCTCCAGAAAAGAAGGAGAAAACTCCAGAACTCCCAGAACCTTCAGTGAAAGTAAAAGAACCTTCAGTACAAGAAGCCACATCTACTAGGCAAGTACATAGAGACTGATTTATGATCATAGTTCTTAGACTGTTAATAGTGCTGATGAATATGACATTTCTGAGATGAAAACAAGTTATTTACTTTTTAGGGTTTTTTCTTTTAGGTTTTAAATTATACAATTAGTTTGTTCAAATGAAATTGAAATTGAGTAGGAGAATATAGGAAAATGCCCCAAAGGTGACCACTACCTGTTGGGTGTAATGTTTCAGGTATTTTATATATTGTAGTTTAATTTTTCCCTCTGTCAATATACAGATGGTGTCAAAAAATGTATACATATCTTTGGATGAAAACTTCTTTGTCCTGTCTGTCACATAGTGGCACTAGCATTCATTTGATCAATGCCTTTTTTGAGACAAGGTGTCATCCTGTATCCTGGAACTTACTAAGTAGACCAGGCCACCTTCAAACTTGTATCCTTCCTGCCTCTCCTTCTGAGTGATGGGATTACAGGGGTGCACCACCATACCCAGTTCTGGTGCTATCTTCTGAGCAAACTTCTTGGTACCGTAAGTCAATTCAACTTCAAAAATTAATACAGAGATAATGTTTCTTAAAACGGGTATGCATTTTTTGACATTCCCTAGTATTGTGGACAGCTTCGTGTGGTTGGTTTTTGTTTTGTTTGATGATGTTAGAGATTGAACCTTGGCCTTGTTCATGCTAGGCAAGGGCTCTACCACTTAGCTACATCTTCAGTGAACTTCGCATTTTTAAAAAAATGTATGTGGTTAAGAATTGTTAGTTATTCAGTGGATTCCACTGATGTGTACCTATCTTGTGAAGCCAGAAAGAAGTCTGGATTTTAAAAACGCTTTAAAAAGAGAAATACATTATTGCCTCATTATATTGACTTAGGAATCTGAGTAATGAAGGGGGAAAAAATAAACTTTTGTTTCCACAGTGACATCCTGAAAGTTCCCAAGCCTGAACCTGTACCAGAGCCTAAAGAACCCTCTCCAGAAAAAAATTCCAAAAAAGAAAAGGAAAAGGAAAAGACTCGACCAAGATCACGGTCACGTTCCAAATCGAGATCACGGACACGCTCTCGCTCTCCTTCTCATACTCGACCAAGAAGGCGCCATAGGTCTCGATCAAGGTGTGTTGTAGGCTTTAAGAACAGCGTAGATGTTAGATTCTATGCACTGTTTTCTCAGGTAGAATCGTGTAGTTACAAAGTCATAGAAAACATTTAGTAACGAATGTTATTTAGATTTGTGTAAAGAACTTGAGGATACTTGTATGCCATAAAATCTCTATATAAATGGAAAATTGTGACCCTTGAAATTCACTTCTTAAATGTGACCATTGGAAGAAAAATCTGTGTTGAGGAATTCTTTGTTTCTGATGTCTTCAGTGCCTGATGGTTTGTTTTGGCAGATCATACTCTCCTAGAAGGAGGCCCAGCCCACGAAGGCGGCCATCTCCGCGCAGAAGAACTCCACCTCGACGTATGCCTCCACCACCAAGGCACAGGAGGAGCAGATCTCCAGGAAGGAGGTGAGGCTTTTTCTTTCTTAATTTGGAAGTGCCAGGTGTTTGACACTGTAGGATAACCTTTGTTTTGGGATAATTTCAAGATACTCTTTAAATTAGTGTCTCACTGGAGGAGAGATCTCATAAGTGACATTAAAAAGTTCTAAAAAGCCTATTGTATATTAAAGTGTAATATTCTTTGAGCTGTGAGAAATGTCTAGTGTTGGGAAATAAATTCACCATCTTGTAGATACTTTATGTTAACTTACACTTTAGGGACTGCACTGAGAAATTCTACCAAGTAAGAGAATTGACCACCTTCCATTTGACTTAAATTACCACCAGCTTCTGTAAAGTAGCCAACTATAGGGCAAGTAAACTATTTTTACCAGCTTTAAAAGAATCCGTTTACTTTTATACTTTAACTTTTTGATGTGACTTTTTTTCATTATATAAGCAATGAGGCTTATAATAAATAGTTCCAACAGAAATGATATAAATATGCAAGTTCTCCATAATCCCATTTCATAGATATAACCGTTATTAGTAGTTTGCTGTCTGGTTATTTTTTAAGCAATTAGGCATAAGTCTAACCCTGTCGATAGCAGTAGGGTTTTTTGTTGTTTTGTTTTGTTTTGTCATGGTTGGGTGGTTTTGTTTTCTTTTTTCCAATACTGGGGGATTGAACACCCAGGGTGCTCCACCACTAGGCTGCAACCCAGCCCCCTTTTTAAATTTTTATCTTGAGACAGGGCCTCACTAAGTTACTCAGGCTACCTCTGCCCTGAACCTTCAATCCTCCTGCCTTAGCCTCCGGAGTTGCTGGAATTATAGTCCTGTGCCATACTGCCCAACAGCACTGTTCTTTTTAAGTCATTGCTAAAATGCTTATATTGCTTAAATCATTCTAAATTGAACATAGTGTTTCAATCTTGATCATATCACTATCAAAAAAGATAATTACTAACTCTGCCCAAAGTAGAGGCCTAGCATAGCTTTTCTGCTTTCGTGACAGTACGTGTTCCCTGCTTTTGGAAGGATCTGTGATGACTAAGCATTCAAGTTGTACTTTAGACAGAATTTCTTTCTTTTCTTCCCTTTTCCCTTTCTGCCTCCTTCCCTCCCTTTCTCCCCAGGGCTTCATGCATGCTAAGCACATGCTCTGCTACTAGACTGGACAGAATATGTTATATTTGAATTGTTAAAGATTTTTCTCATAGAACCAAATCAACTTGGAAATAAAGAGGAAACATCAAATCCATAAAGTTTACTTTTGCAATCAGGATTTTCAGTGCCTTTAACCAAAAAAAACCTATTTTTCTTTAGGGGAAGGTGTGTTCTTTGTCAAGGTTTATTGAATAGTTATTACTGCTATTAAAAATGGTAGAATTGATGTTGCTACTGATAGATGAGACTAGTGACAAATAGTTATTTCAGACATCACTCTTTTCTAAAATCAATCATTTCTCATTAGGAGAAAAGTATTGATGGTACTTCCTAGTATAAGATTAGTGGAAACAGCTATTTCTTATGTTGGAGTTTTGCAAACAGCATGTTTTAATAGTACTTACTAAGCCATTTAGCAGTCAAGATATTTTACAGATTGTGTAAGATTCCCTTTCGGCCAGTTTTTAATCTCACACTTAAGGTAGGGTTTCTTTTTTTCAGGTTCTCAGGAATTCTTCCGCCAAAGGTGAATTCCGCAGGTACACATAATTGCAACACAAATTACCACAAACTTTGCCGAAGAATTCGAGAGGCCCCTACTTCTAAGTTTATGTAGCTAAATGAATTCCTTATCTTGCACATCTTTTTTTTTTTCCAATGCAACTTGAGTGTTTCCTGACGTCTTAGAAAATGAAAAATACTTTGCCACCTAAATTTTGTATGCAAACTCCAAAACACCAATATCATGCCTAAGGAAGAAAGAGACTGCTTAGTTACTGGATTATAGCACTCAGCTATAAAACTGGAGAGGCAAACAGAAGTATTTATGAGAATAAGGTATTTATTTATATTTAGTCTCAGAACTAGCTGTTTCCTGTCCTAGGTTATAGTTTGGTTTCCCACTTTTTTGGACTCATTTATGTACTTAGCTACATAAACTCAAAAGTTGGATAAAAGTAGCTATATTTTTGTGTAAACAATACATACTGTAAGGTTATTCTTTATGAGTATGCAGTTAGTGAATCTGAATGCTCTATTCCACAGAAGGCGGCGCTCCTCAGCATCCTTGTCCGGAAGTAGCTCATCATCCTCTTCATCTCGTTCCCGGTCACCTCCAAAGAAACCTCCCAAGAGGACATCCAGCCCTCCTCGAAAAACTCGTAGGTTATCTCCTTCCGCAAGTCCTCCAAGGCGAAGGCACCGGCCATCGCCCCCAGCAACTCCACCACCCAAAACTCGTCACTCCCCCACGCCCCAACAATCAAACCGTACAAGAAAAAGCCGTGTTTCTGTGTCTCCAGGGAGATCTTCAGGTAAAGGTAAAAATCAAGCACATAAAAACATTATGTTCTTTGGCCATGAAGAGTGTACTCAGTTGTTGCCCCCTGTCCACCTTTAAAAGTATAAAGTAGCTAGATAGCTAATTTACATGTGATACTCTGTAAATTTGCTTGCAGGCCTACCTTTCCTGATTTAAATTCTCAGGGATTTATGGAAAGAGACTTTACGTGGGGCTTGTTTCTAGCAATGTTCTCTGGCATTGAGCAGGTAGAAAAATACATCACTAGCCAAGATCTATTCAAGTTGGAGTAACTTGTTGAAGTTTTTGTAGATATGGTAAGAGTTCATTCTATTATTCTGAAACCAGCTAACCTTTTTTTCCCTGAAGATTTTTTTGTTTGATGTCTTATTGAGAACTTTATATTCTGTTTTAATTCATTTTTGGCCAGATTGTGCTCCCAAAGGAAGGACATGATGTACTCTTAAAAGCTGGCTTGATTTTTTTAATGTAGGCTCTAGGCAGGGTTCTTCTGAGTGTTGTCCTTGCTTTATTCTGCAGATTGATTTCTGAGGAATTTATGATCTGTGATCCTGCCAACCAAGTAGAACGCTGATAGCCTGAGTGAAGGTTATGGTCTGTTGGGGTTTGTTCTTTTAGCCCTAAATACATGTTGAGAAAAACTGTAGAATCCCATTAGATCCGTTTGAATTGAGCCTCTGGTGCTTAGGGCTAGACTGATACCGACAGCCAGAAAGGCGAGTGGTAGGGAAGCAGGAAGGGTTGTGAAAGCTACTATAGCAATTCTGGTAGATTGTAAGGAGTGATCTCTAATCTAACATGTAATGAGGTAGTTCTGGCCCTACTGAAAATTTCAGGTTAAAAACAAATGAGAATGAACAAAATTTTCACTAAATAAATTGGCTTCATGAGACCAGGATTTCTGATTAGCTACTCTACTGCTGTCTTTCCCCACCACACACACACTAAACTGTGGTGTGGTGGTAGCTTGTTGTGATTAGGTGCCATCAGATCCGACTCACAGCCACCTACATGGGATTTTCAGTGCCTGATCGTTTTAGGATTGGTTTGAGTGAATTGCCACATACCTTCTTCCATTTTTTTCTGTGCTGGGGATCAAACTCAGGTCCTCAGTATGGAGCAGCACTCTACCAACTGAGCTAAATCTCACTCCCTGGTGATATCTAGAAAGGCAAATTTCATCTCACTTTTATGACCTCTGTTACACTGGGAGCATAAATAACCTGTTAGTGGAAGAAAGACCAGCAAACGGCAATCTTTAAAAATGTGGATTTTTTTTTTAAATTTTAACATCAAGTTAATTTGGTGATATATAATTAAATAAGATGTGGGCATTTAAGTAGGGGAAAGGGCCTCAGTGTCACTATTTTTATAACTTTATACATTGTACTGCATTTGGTCCAAAATTGGGGAAGTTTCACTCTGTCTTTGGTTTCCAGTCACCATGTCCAGACCTCATGCTCATTCCTCCTGCCTATTTTGTCTTTTCCTATGAAGTTTGCCCTTCTGAAAATGTCTTTCCTTTGTCTGGAAAGCTTTCTAGAGAAAAAAAATACCATAAATGTTTACACTGTTACTTTGCAGAAACACATAAAGTTGTGATTTTTCCACTTAGGTCATATAGCCAGAGTTACAACGGTACCTAACCAGACAGGCTGAATCCTTGTTAAAACAGATCATCGTTAGGAATTAGTAGTTACCTTTTTTTTTGGGGGGGGGGGGAGGATGTGGCAATCCACTCCCTAGGCAATCCTGAAACAACCAGCCATTGAAAACCCTATGAGGGTCGCTATGAGTTGGACACAACTCGACAGCACCTAACAAGTTACCTTTTTAAAAGAGTCTGCACAGGTGCCAGCCTCCTGTGTTTTGGCATATGCTTTTTGCAGATAAGACACAGTGGATATGTACATAGAAGACAAGTAAGTCATGGTGGAAGACAGGGGACTAATTGTATCCCTGTGGCATTAGGTCAGAGCTTTCCTATTTCAGAAACGTAGCCAAATGGTTGCACTATGGGCAGTGTAGTTAGAGTCAGCCTTGTGTCCGCTGAAGCTGCATATTGTTGTTAGGTGCAGTCGAGTTGCTGTCTGACTCATTGTGACCTTATGTACAACAGGTGAAACACTATTTTTAATTCTTCTCTGCTATTCATAGGGTTTTCAATGGCTGATTTGTTTTTTGGAAGTGGGTTGCTGTGTCCTTCTCCCAAGCCTACAGCACCTGTTGTTCCCATGCGGTCTCCCATCTAAGTACTAACCAGGCTCAACCCTGCTTAGCTTCCAAGATCTGACAGGATCAGATGCCACAGTGGTACAGCTGCAGGCTGAAGCTGCATATTAGTTTGAGCTATTTGGAAATAACCTTTTATACTATATTAAAAGGATCCAGCCCTGTGGCAAAATTTGAGAGCTAGAAAAGTACTTAGTGATTGTCATCAAGAAATAGGTTTTAATATTAAGTGACTTGGTCAAGGTCACCCAGAAGGGAGAAGGAACAGTGTTTGGGGAAACTTAAGGTTAAATGATTTCACATATAATACACAGTCTTATTTGAAGGAGTTAGGGAAACATTTTATAATCAGTGGCATGTCACAGTTAAATTGGCAATAGTCTTAGTAGTACATAAATTAGTATTTTCTATACCCATGGCATTGGTAATTTTGAGTTGATTTAAATCAACTTAGCCATCTAAATTGCTTCATGGACACTTAAGAGTTACTTTACTATTTCTGGTCACTGAGTGACTTACCTTTACAAGTCATCTTTTGGGCAGTCTGAGAGATTAATAATTAATAGGACTTGAAGTAAATTTAAAATTCTGTTTTTAGAGTTGCTCTCTTAGATTTCTGACTTCATGCTAGAATAATTCTGCTCTTTGAATAGAACACCATTAACATAACGAAGTTAACAATATAACGTCCAGAAAAATAAACAGAAACCTGAAATGCTCTTGTTATTTATAATAATAATAATGCTATAATTTAGTCATTTAAACCAGAGTTGTTGTTGTTAGGTGCCATTGAGTTGGTATCCGACTCATAGCGACCCTCATAGGGTTTTCAATGGCTGTTTCGGGATTGCCTTGGGAGTGGATTGCCAGGTCCTTCTCCCTAAACCAGAGTAGGAGTATGTAATGTATTTTTGTCTGGTAGTATTAGCAATTAAAGACTTTCAGTTAAATCATTAGTGTGAAGTTATCAAGATAAAGCTGCCAAGTATCTCTTTCCATTGGGGAAAAAATGTAATGTTACAGTTCAGTTGTATTATTTACTATGTAGGTATTTGCAAACTATTGTGCAAACACAACCTTTTTTTATTTCTTCTTTGGTAGTGGGGTGTTAAACCAGACTAGCTGGGCAAATGCTCTTCCACTGAGCTGCACCCACAACCCCTTTTCTGTTTTTTATTTTGAGACAGGATCTTACTAAATTGTGTAGGCTGCCTCTGGCCTCGAATTCACAATTGTCCTGCTTCAGCCTCCCAAGGTACTGGGATTATAAGCATTCTCCCCATTCATAACCAGTTTTAATATTTCTTAGGAAAATGCATTCTTGTATCCAAACAGCCTGCTTCTAAAACAGGTTTTAGGACCTTGTCCTCTGAGGTAGTGACTTGGATGTATGAGTTGTTGGTTTGGGGTTTTTTTGGGGGGGGAAGTGTTTTATTTTTCCCTTTTTTGAAACAGAATCTCACTTATCTCACTTTATAAGCCCAGGCTGGCCTCCATCTTGTGATCTTCCTGCCTAAGCCTCCTGAATGTTGGGATTATAGGCATGTACCACCATACCTGGCTCTGGACATGTGGTTTTTAAGGTCAGAATCTGTTCCAGAAGGGTTTAACTGACTTAAAAATGGAAAATACAGACTAGAAAATACCCTTAGGTAATTTTTTAAAATAATTTTTTTTTTTTCCGGTACTGGGGGTTGAACCCAGGACCTCACGCCTTCATGCTCTGCACGTGGTGGACCACTGAGCTGCACCTCAGCCCATTTTTTTTTTTTTACTTTTTTTTGAGACAGGGTCTCGCTAAGTTACGCAGACTGCCTCTCGTCTCGAACTTGCGATCCTCCTGCCTCCGCCTCCTGAGCCGCTGGGATTACAGGCGTATGCCACCACTCCTGGCCCCAAAAATAATTTTTTTTAACATTTCTATTTCATTTCTTTGATTTTGTTAAAATGTAAGTTTTAAGTAAAGTTTTGCTATCCCCATGATTATTCATTAGGTGATAACCATCTTTCCCCAATCCCAAGACTTGTTCAAATATCTTATTGGGTAGACACATTAATAAAATCCTGGCCATTGAAAAATTTCTGCCAGGCACGATGTTACACACCTGTAAGCCCAGGTACTCAGGAAGCTGAGGCAGGAAGATCGCAAGTTCGAGGCCAGAGGCAGCCTGTGTAATTTAGCAAGACCCTGTCTCAAAATTTAAAAAATGGACAGGGGCTGCAGCTCATTGGTAGAGTGCTTGCAAAAATGTGCATGAAGCCCTGAGACCAATTCCCCAGTACCACAAAGAAAGAGGCTGGGGGTGGGGAGAGAAGAGAGACAGACAGACAGAGAGATTTCCAGTGTGACTACTTCAACAAAGAGGAGATTGCTCTGTTATAGCTGTAGTTCTCTAGATTTCTACCCCTTGAAATAAGACAGAATGCTAAGCAGGAGAATCTACAAATGAGGCGTAACTGCATTTTGGGTCAAACTTCCCATAGAAGAAATTGCATTAATTATACAAAACATGTAAGAATTCTAAGGGGATCACTTTTCTATGGATTTATTTTTTAGGGGGATCTTTTCAAATGGTGTTTCAAATTAATCCATGATTAGTGATCATATCTGTATATACTTATGATTTTATTTGCAACAATGGATAGACATTATAAGCAGAAACAGTGCTTGTTGGGAATAAAGTCAGGGCTCTGAAAACAGAATCTAGGGTTCATAATCTAGATCACTTCAGTTGTGTCTGACTGTAATGAAGTTTTAACTTCGTTTTAAGCATCAGATTTCTCCTCTGGAAAAATGGGGAGGAAGAGTAGACAGGATCTGATATTAGCAACAGTGCTTAACTGCATTATACAACAAGCTTATAAAAAGAAGTTGCCATAATAATTTTCCAGACAGTTGGTGAAAGATCATTAGGTAATTCATTCTGTCTTACTACCTTAGCTATAGAACTGTTTTTTCTTTGCTCTAAATGCTTTGGAAGGAATCTTCCATTCTTAGTATTTAATAAATTTTACAATTGTGATGATCTTTTTTTTTTCTTTCAAAGTACATGGTTTAAATTCCTAATGTGAAGATTTTGTGCTATTTAAAGAACCTTTGGCCTCTTGGGTAGCCAATCATTCTCTTTTTCAGACCAAGTATCTTTTCCTGTGAAAGTTTCATCAGTCTTTTTTAAAGTCCTAAGATTAAACCTAAGCCTTCTCATGCCTGAGCTATGTCCCTAGCCTTGTCTTATTTCTTAATCATTTATCATCATTGCTTTTTGTGAACCCATCTATAGTGGTTTCTTGAAAACTTTTATGTAGATCTCTGAAGGGGAGTTGGGGAGGGTGTGTATGTAGGTGTTTTTTAGGTTGTGGAGCTCAAGTAAAACAGATTTACTTGTTTAAGCTGAATGTATATGTTTTACTTAGTGACAGCACCAAGTTTCTCTTGAATGTTGGTTCTTTCAGAAGAACCTCAAGATTTAGAAGTCATCGCAGAAATTTTTGGGGCGTCTCACCACACACTTAAAAATTCTACTTCAGACAGTGATAAGATCTTACAGAAAATTAAAAATTTTTAGTAAATTCCTTCTGTGAATAGTAACACCTGTTTTTATACTAATAAGAAAGCACCTTGTTATGTCATAGTTTTTATTGTATTTTTTTTCTCACTTTTTAGTGACAAAACATAAAGGTACTGAGAAAAGAGAGTCGCCTTCACCAGCACCGAAGCCTAGGAAAGTAGAGTTATCTGAATCAGGTAAGTTATACTGTTTTATTAAAAGTTGGTTTTGCTTTTTGCATATCTGGTCATTCTCTTCTGGTTGGAGTTTAATTATAGAGGCAGGAAGAGATTTTTGTTTTGTTTTGTTTTGTTGTGGTGCTGGGATTTGAACCCAGGGCCATGTGCATGGATAGTAATTGTATAGGACATGGCTTAGTGAAGAACTAAGATTGAAGTTAGACAGATCTGGTAGGTATTCCCAGCTCCAACATTTACCTGTCTTTGTTTGTCTTAATTACTTATTCTATCTTCAATTTTTTTCGTCTGAAATAGAGTAATAGATTTTCAACAGTTAACCGAAATGTTAACTTGGGAGTGATTGTGTTGCTTTACCCAACCAGATAAAAATATGAGAGATTGTTTTCTTATTCAGATATATCAAATTACCTGTGTGCATAACTAAAGAAACACTTTCTAAATGCATCCATCTTTCAGAAGAAGATAAAGGTGGCAAAATGGCTGCAGCAGATTCTGTGCAGCAGAGGCGCCAATACAGACGACAGAACCAGCAGTCTTCTTCGGGTATGGATACAGATTAAACTCCTTCAGGCTGCATTTCTAAATTAAAAGTATTTAAGAGAGAAATACTCATCATCGTGTAGCAATTATACTGAAGAGAAATATTTTGCCTACATAGAAATCTGTTGGTGGGGACAAAGTTCTAAGTTTTATTTTTTTGTTTTGGGCATTACTTAGGGGGTGTTGAACCTAGGGCCTTTCACATACTTTGCAAGTGTTCTACCACTGGCCTGCATCCCTAGCCCTTTTTAAAAAATTTTTTATGTTGACACAGGGTGTCACTAAGTTACACAGGCTGCCTCTGACCTCAGACTTGTGATCCTCCTGCCTCAGCCTCCTGAGTTGCTGGGATTACAGATGTGCACCTCTGTGCCCAACTTGTCTAAGTTCTTAAGATGTAATTTTCTTTTAAATTGTTATGAAAGTAATACTGTGACTGTAGCTCACTGGTAGAGCTATGTGCAAAGCCATAGGTTCAGTCACCAGCATAAGAAAAAAAAAAGATAATAGACCTTTATTTAGAGTATAATTGTAAAACAGAAAAGTATAAAATTGGAAAAGTATAATTCTTTTCCTAGTCTCTCAGTCTTCTCCACTAAAGTTTTCATTTAGAAAATTTCTGGGTATGTATAGGAATCTATGCCTCAAGGGGGACAGAGCACTTGACTTTGTATCTAGAACATCCTTCCTTATTATTTATCTTTTTCCCCAGTTTTAGGAAAGATGAAACCGTTGTCTCACTCATACTAAACTGAGATACACCCCCAACCCCTCTTCTGAGGCATGGTCTCACTACATTGAGTAGGCTGCCTCCGTCCTCTAACTTGTGATCCCCCTGCTTCATCCCCCGAGTTACAGGAATTATGGGTGTCCTCCACGGTGCCTGACTCCTTATAAGTTCTTCTGAGACTCTACTTCATTCTTCTGCTAGCTGAAGTGTTTTTTATGCAAAACATATACCATAAGCCGAGGGGGGTGGCACATGTCTGTAATCTCAGCAATTTAGGAGGCAGAGGCAGGAGGATTATGAGTTCAAGGCCAGAGGCAGCCTGTGTAACTTAGCAAGATTCTACCTCAAAAAAACAAAAAGTGGGCTGGGGATGTGTGGTACCAGTGGTTGTGGTTACGAGGCCCTGTGTTCAACTCCCCAGTACAGAAGAAAATAAATAAAGAACATACCATAATTTATTGAGCCATTTGCTTATTTGGCAAAACTCAGAATAATAACAGGATTTTGTAAAAGTTTTTTTGATGGTGGTGTCATGTTTATTATACAAAAATATTTTTCTGGGTATTAAATTTTTATCACAACCCTAGTATTGCAAAAAATTCAAACATGATACATCATGATGGTGAAGTTCTTTAAAATTTTTTTGAGGTAGTCCCTGTGTAGCTGAGGCTGGCCTGGGACTCAGTGTGTAGCCCACGCTGGCCACAAATTCAGTGACTATCCTGCTGCCTCAGCCTCCTGAGTGCTGGGATTATAGCCTTGAAACCACCACATCTGGCTCATTTCTAAATGAACTATATGCAGATGCTTTGATTGTCTGAGTGACTTTGAAATGTACACTAGTGATCTGGAAAATAATAATTTATTGGAAGGTAGTTATGATATAAAAAAGTCTTTTTGATCAATTGTGCTTTATTCAGCACATTTAAAATTTGCTATAACTACAATTTACAAAATAAAATGAAACAAGTAATTTTTACTAGAAGTAGCTAGGGAATGGATGGTGGATGATTCAGATGAACGCAGCACAGAACCTGGCACTTGTTCTGTCACCTCTAAGAGCTCCTTACAAAGACTCACCTCTCAGGCTTTCAAGAAAACTTAAAGAGCACATTTTAGAAAAAATATGATTATACATAGGTGAGTGCTATACAGTTTATTATACCAAAAAATTTATTGGAAGATAAATAGAAGTTAGTGCCAAGTAGTGTGTCAGCATTGTGTAAAAATAGAGTATATTAAAATTTATTTAGATTGTTTAATTTTCTTAATTAATTACAGAAAAACAGCCAGTGACGTGGAATAGCATTTCCACAAAATTACCAGTCAACAATGTGTTGAGGTTGTGTCTAGGTGGTTTTGTATACTGCGCAAATATATCTGTAAAATAATTAGGATTTTTGGGGTTAAAAAATATGCAACAGAAACCAAATTTTTAAGCCAGATTCTTTGTTCTTAGGCAAAGGCAGATTCTTTGTTCTTAGGCTTTTCTTTGGTAGTACGGAAACCAAACCATCCCAGTAGCATTAAGCACTTAAGAGTAATGAATCCAGTAACTGTTTGAAATTCTTTTTAAGCTTCACTTAGTTATTTGGAAAGTCACTAGACAACTTAAGAGACACTTGTATCTTGATTAGATTGTACTGTGGAAGTAATTTATCTTTCTTACGTGTAAGATGATGAGTAATGTACTTAAACCTGACTTTAAAGTCACTGAGCATATTATGATACTGCCTCTGTCCAAAACTGATGGCTCATGAATAGGCTTGCTTACACTAGATTCAGATAACTTGGGCAGGCTTCTTTAAGCATAGACCTAGGGTCATTTTTTCCTTTACTGTGTAATTATAGACTCTGGCTCCTCCTCCTCTTCAGAAGATGAGCGACCCAAGAGATCCCATGTGAAGAATGGTGAGGTGGGCAGGCGGCGGAGGCATTCTCCTTCCCGAAGTGCTTCTCCATCACCACGAAAGCGCCAAAAAGAGGCTTCCCCTCGGTAACAGCCTTCTTTAATGGTCTTCCCTGATGATTGGTAGTTGCAATAAAGCTTCTTAACTTAAAGGGTGGGCTACAGAATTATTTTAGAATTTGGTTAGTTCCTTCATTTCAAGGAGTTTAAGAAAGTGATTGGATTTTGTCTGGGTTTTGGTTTGGGGGTTTTTCTTGTTTGTTTTTTGGGCTTTTGTTTTGTTTTTTTGGGTTTTTTGTTGTTTTCCCTTTTGGTAGTTATTAATATTTAATGAGAACTGGGTAATTTTTGAGCAACTGTGTCATATGTGTGCATGATTACAACAAACCAGTTAAATCATAGCATTAACTCCTGAATATCTTTGAAAACTTTAAAAATTATCTTCATCAGTGGGATTTATTTAACTCCGTTGAAGTAAATAATTTAGTGAATGGAATTCTTGACATTTGTTTTTCTCCACTGCTCTCAGGATGCAGATGGGAAAGCGATGGCAATCGCCAGTGACTAAAAGGTTGGTTAGACATTACTTTGTAACTTAGGGTTACATACCAAAAGCTTAATGACTTGACTTCTGTTTAGGTGTCCTTGTCCCATTTCTCAGATGACAGTGGCTGTGACTGCTGAGAAAGTTCCTGAGTTGTTTGGATTTTCTTTAAATATCAGATTAATGATATGGATAACTGTATATGAGACGTTCATTTTAGAGCATCATTTGAAGTTAAGTTTTGAATATCTGGTTACCATTCTTCTGTGGTAATTTATATCCATTTACATCAAGTTTAAACAGTATGTGGGTGTTTTCCAAGAGATAGTGTAATCATCACTTCTTAGATTTAGTGGGGAGAGACTTTGTATTTGTGGTGGCTTTTAGAGAAAGCAAGAAAAACTAGCAAAACCAAAGAAGAAAAACTAGGAAGGAACTTTAAAAATACTAAATGTGAATATAAAGTTTTTGCCCTGTTCAGTCTTCCAGATATGGTTTGCATATCTTTGTGGAGACTTTTTGATCATCAGTGTCTAGGTGACCATTAAACCATAACATTTTAGAGCCGAGTCATATGTAGAAATCTCTTAATTCAGGCCTGTGCTAAAACTGAGAAAACAGTCCAAAATGTGGTAAGGTGAAGTTTCTTAGGATCACAGACAAAGATAGACCTTAGACCTGTACTGCTGACATACTAGTCTTAATTGAACCAGTTTTGTGCTTTGGGGGACCTTAGCTGCCTTTGAATTTACACATACAGCTCAGATATCTCCTTCTAAAATACTTGGGACCAGAAGCTTTACAGATTTTGGAGTGTTTGCATAGATACCAGTTGAGCATCTCTAATCCAAAAATGTAGAATCCAAAACTTTTTTATCATGAGGTGCCCCAAAAATGTTGGATTTTGGAACATTTGGCACTTCCATGCTAGAGATGCTTATTCTGTATTTTACTCTTGCTGAAACATATCTGTCCTTTTTATACCTCAGATTTTGAGGCTGTGTTGTTTCAGGTAACTTGTTTAATAAGAGTGTTTTCTTGGAAAGGTGCTTTGGAACTAATCAGTAATGTTTGCAATAGAGCAAAACAGGATAGCTACACTATACAGGAAACTATTGTTTCCCCCCATCCCCACCCCTTCAGTCCATGGGGGTTGAACTCAGGGCCTTACCAGCACTTTGTAAGTGCTCTACCAGTGGGCTACACCCAACCCCAGCCGCAGCCACCACTACTGCTGCTTTTTTTTTTTTTTTTTTTTGAGACGATCTAAGTTACATAGGCTGCCTCTGGCCTCAAACTCAAAATCCTCCTGCCTCTGCCTCCCGAGTTGCTGGGATTACAGGTGTGCACCACCATGCCTTGGCTATGTTTCTTAATAATAAAAAATACAAACCTAAAAAAGATGAGTTGGATGCCAAAGTATTTTTTTTCCCCAGCTATAGTGAGCTCTGGCTTCAGTGAACTTGTTAACATGAGCTCTAAAAATTGTCTCTCAGTTGGGTTAGTCATATGATTTCCTGTCTTTCGTTTCTTTCCCCATTCTACAACTACTTTCTATTCTGGAAAGAGATTTCTTATTGCAGGGAAGTGGAAACTAATGTGACTTGTCTTGCTTCGGTGTGATGGGCTTTTTTGTTGTTTGTACATTTTGGGGGGGTTGTTTTTATTCTCATTAAAAAGTATTTTAAGCTGTATTAGTAGCTTTGAGTGCAGTGCTGTTAGAAATTGCCATCAGATAACTAGAATTTGGAGATGGAATAATTATTTGGAATAGTGTTTTCATTTTAAGAGAGGAAGATATAACCTGATTGTAGTAATGAATTTCATTATTTTCTCTACCCAGTTAACAAAGCTTGTCTTAGTTTCAAAGGGGAACCAAGACCTAGTAAACTTCAGAAACTAATTCTAGGTTCATAGGAAACATGAATCTATTCTGGTCAAGAAATTAAGAACCCCCAACTACTTTTGAGTACTTTGTGTATGTAGATTTACTCAAAACTGGCTTGGCCTATATTTTAATATATTTATTATAAGGTTGCTGTTAGTCATTTGGTATACTCTGTTTCTCAGGTGCACTGTTTATGATAGTTAAGGGTAACAGCTCAGAATTAAGGTGTATATATGGTTAGCAACTATACGTTTACCACATTGCCTGCAGGGTAGCTATAGTACTCAGACAGCTTGGGTCATTTGTCTTTTTAGGGTAGTGGTTTTGGGTAATAGTGTACAAGTCTTGAACAGGGGAGAGATACTGTTCAAAATTAAGAACTTGGAGCAGTAGCCTCCAGATTTGGGTCATAAGCCACTGGTGATTTAACACTTTGAATGTCTATATTGGAAACGATAAAACAATAGTTCCTAACAAAGAATTAGAACCACATGGTGAGCCTTTTTAAAAAACTCATGGCTGGACTTAGCCCAGCCTAGTGCACATAAATCTCAGATACGTATCCCAGGTTATTCTGGTGTGCATCCCTATTAAAGAGTGCCTTGAGACAGTCTTTTCAGACTTTACTCACTCTGTGTCAAGGATGTTTGCTATACTGACCCAAAGTACATGTTTATATACCAGAAACAAAATTCGCAAAACGATATTTACCTTCACAAGAAGTAAAACACTCATTTTTATTTTTTCTTAATTTTGCCTCCTACCCAGGATCTTGATCTGTAGTTTGAAAAACACAGCTCCAAAACATAGAGTAGCCAGCGTTGCTCTTTGGGTTGATGGCAGAAAGTATGTCTTGTGGGACACTGAATTATAAATATTGCTAACTCACAATCAACTGTTATTCTTTTTTGGTTTAGTGGTAGACGGAGGAGAAGTCCCTCCCCCCCACCCACCAGAAGGCGACGTTCTCCTTCTCCTGCTCCTCCTCCTCGGCGGCGCAGGTCTCCCACGCCACCACCACGACGAAGGTACTGTTGTCAGATATGGTAGCAGAATGACTGGATTTTTGTCATGGAAATAGCTTATTCGAGTGGCGTTGCTCAGCCAGTCATAAAAGGCCACATGTTATATGAGTATATTTATATGAAAAGCCCAGACCACACATAAGTCTGTAGAAGTAGAAAGTAGGAATCAGATGTGGTGGTGCAAACCTGGAATTCCAGATGATGTAGGAGGATTGTGAGTGTAGGGCCAGCCTGGGCCACGTAATAGTAAGACACTGTCTGAGCAAAGAAAGAAAGAAAAAGTAAGCCGAGTGTAGTGGCTCATACCTGTAATCCCAGCAACTCAGCAGTCAGAAACAGGAGGACTGCAGGTTCGAGGCTAGAGGCAGCCTGTGTAACTTAGTGAGACCCTATCTCAAAATTTTAAAAAAAAATTGGACTTGGGGTGCAGCTCAGTGGTAGAGCACTTGCAAAGCATGCATGAGGACCTGGGTTCAATCCCTAAATACCACAAAAAAAAGAAAGAGAGGGAGAAAGAAAAAGTAGGTTAGTAGTATGTGGAGTGATGGGGGAATGGAGAATGGCGATGGTTGTGCAAGTGTATGAATATACTAAAACTATTGAATTGTACACTTTTAATGGGTGAATTTTATAGTTAGTCATATCAAAGATGCTTAATAAAAAGAGTTTGACTAGTGATTACAAAGGAAATACTAATTTTACAATGGAGAATCCTGGAAGATACCTTTAATAAGTTAGCATTGTCATACATACTGGCACCATATGGCTTCTGGATACCTTTGTAATCTTCTTCTTCTTCTTTTTTTTTTTTTTTTAGTGGTACTTAGGGTTGAACCCAGGGCCTGGCGCTAGCATACACTGCAAGTGCTGAACCACTGAGCGGCAACCCCAGTCCAATTTTTACTTTTTGAGACAGGGTCTTGCTAAGTTATGCAGACTGCCTCTGGTCTCAACTTTTGATCCTCCTGTTTCCGTCTCCCAAGCTGCTGGGATTACAGGCATGCGCCACTGCACCCAGCCCTTTGTAATATTCTTAACAATAATGCAGAACCTCATCCAATTTATTAGAAGTTTCAAACCCAGATCAAAGTTGTTTTTTTGTTTTTGTTTTTGTTTTTTCTCCTCTCTTTATGGTACTTGGGGATTGAACCCAGGGCCTAACACATTATTTGCAAGTGTTCTACCACGAGGCTGCACCCCTAGCCCATTATTTAATTTTTTAATCTTGGGAAAAGGTCTTGCTAAATTGCACAGGCTATCTGCCTCTAGCCTTGAACTTGCAGTCCTCCTACCTCTGCCTCCCAAGTCACTGGGATGATTACAGGCATGAACCACTGTGCCTATCCAAATCAAAGGTCTTTCTACAAAGTAAGTGAACAGTACTCTGCAAAAATGTCAATCATGAAAGACGAGGAACTCTCACAAAGTGGTGGGAACTGAGGGCTAGGATCCTGGAACAGAAAAAGAACATTCATTAGAGGAAAACTGGAGATTATTGGTATTTTAATACTGAATTTAGTACCAAGGTTGATTTCATAGTTTTGATCAGTTTTAATGGCTATATAAGATATGAACATGGTTTAGTGGTAGTTCTTCACTATTTTTGCAGTTCTTTTGTAAATTTAAAATTGTTTTAAAATAAAAATTAGGAAAAATATTTTAATGCACTCACTCAGATATGTCGTCAAGCAGTATAATGGCTGACTACAGCTCTTCAGTGCTTATGATGTACCAGGCAGTATATTAAGTGCTGTGTACTCTGTATGTCTAGTTCTCAAGTGACCTTGCTTGGTAGGTGATACTGCTGTTTTCAGGTGAGGAAATAGAGGTGCAGAGTTATTAAATGATTACCCATTATTAAATAATTACCCACTACAGGTGCAACAATGAACCTGTAATCTACCACCTTGCCTCAAAATTGGCTTATTGTAAATCTGATTCAGGGCAGGAATTTATTTTGAGCTCAAAGTCTGAAAGATCTAAGAACAGATTACATAGTTGGGCCTGAATGTTTTATTCAATCTAATTCATAAGGGGCACACGGGATTGTGTGGAATTGAGTAAGCATTAAGAGGAAGACCATATCAGGCTTTCACAGAGATACCGTCTGCCTCACAGCTGACCTTCAGTGAAAATGACAGTCTCTTCGAAGGGAGTTACAAGTGTCTGTTAAAGCTTGTGCAGTGAACTCTGATTATTAATACATAATTAAGATGCTAGTTCAGAGCGATACCACATAGGAGAACTCTTTAAAGCAAGGATTTCCTAAGTTGGCCATCATCAGTTATACTAATGTAATTACCTAGTTATAGGGTGACAACTGGTGTTCACAGTTACCTCAAAGCAATTCAAGGTTCTGCTTTCATGAAACATTAAGTTGATTTCATACAGATTGTGTTAAGTGATTTGAAAAATTTAAATTCTGAAAATTACAAATTCCTCCATTAAACAATATCATCTCTGATAGTGAATCTGAATCAAACAGAAATCTTTCTTTTTATAGGAGAGAGTATGGATAGACTTTATAAAAGAGATAGTACACCATTAAGAAATTACAGAGAAAACTGTGGCACCTGGAGAAGCTTAGACAAACCTGGAAAGAAACTTAAACTGGATCTCTAGGGTAAACCTGCATAAGGATATTTCTGTTTCTCAGGGAAAGGTGAAGTCAGAACAGAGTTAAGCAGGCTTCTAGAGGGAGTACCTTGGGTAGACAAAAGCTGGCGGGCCCAAGAGAAGGGAGAGGCATGCACATGGTTGCTAGAGAAAGAAGAGCAAAGGGCAAGAAGTGGAGAGGAAAGAAAAGAAGGGAAAAAAGACCTAAACAGAAATCTTAGTGTTTTTTTGTTTTTAACTTTAAAATGAGAATAAAGGTATAGCATGTCCATTCACAAATATACTCTTTGCCCAGTGCTAACTACAGGATAGTCGTTAAGTACTGGTTACTTTTTTGACATTCAGTTTCTGGATTCTGTTGGGCCTTTCAGCTTAATGATGTGTGTTTTTCCTAGGACTCCATCTCCTCCCCCACGTCGCCGCTCACCTTCACCAAGAAGATACTCTCCTCCAATACAAAGGAGATACTCTCCTTCCCCACCTCCAAAGAGAAGAACGGCCTCTCCCCCACCCCCTCCTAAGCGAAGGACATCACCGTCTCCACCACCAAAGCGCCGGGTCTCCCATTCCCCACCTCCCAAACAGAGAAGCCCCCAAGTCACCAAGAGACGTTCACCTTCTTTGTCATCAAAGCATAGGAAAGGGTCTTCCCCAAGCCGCTCTACCCGGGAGGCTCGGTCACCACAACCAAACAAACGGCATTCTCCCTCACCACGGCCTCGTGCTCCTCAGACCTCTTCAAGTCCTCCTCCCATTCGAAGGGGAGCATCGGCATCACCCCAAAGAAGGCAGTCCCCATCTCCAAGTACTAGGCCTATTAGGAGAGTCTCCAGGACTCCGGAACCTAAAAAGACAAAAAAGTAAAAATATTTAATGCTTCTTGGTTAGGAATATTTAATTTCATAGCATGTGGAAGCCTTTCTTCATTTCCTTTATTGAGAAGTTTGCAGAAAGGAGTAAACTGTGAATGCAAATTGTTAAGGCAAATTATAGGTACATATAACCGTTTTTTCAGGATAGTTCTTTATGGCCTAAATGCAATAGGATTTCACTTGGTTTTTAATAGTGTCTGATATTTTGAGAGGTATACTTTCAAAAGTAAAATCTAAGGTGATTCATAGAGCATTTCCTATGGGTGCATTTAAGACTGATAAAAGCAGTCTTAAATAAAATGTAAGGAATTTGCATTACCAGTTTCTTACAGGATGCATCATTAACAGAATGGATAGAGAATTGTGGAGCTTGAGCTACCCTGTAGGAGATTTAGTGATGTAAATGTTTGAAGTTTGTGATCTGTTTGTATACTATGGTTGATTATTTTCTCTTAGGAATAGGTATCTTTTCTCATTGCTGAGTAGTTTTGTTTTTTTTTCCCTGTGTCTAGGGCTGCCTCACCAAGCCCACAGTCTGTAAGAAGGGTCTCATCCTCCCGATCTGTCTCTGGATCTCCTGAGCCAGCAGCTAAAAAGCCTCCAGCACCTCCATCCCCTGTCCAGTCTCAGTCACCCTCTACAAACTGGTCACCAGCAGTACCAGTCAAGAAAGCTAAAAGCCCAACACCAAGCCTATCACCAACCAGGGTATATGTTTGCCTTGTTTTGGACACCCTTTATAAATTTGTATATAGTCACTCTGAAGTAGAGAAAATAGAGTATTAAAATATGGGGGGTTAAACTTATTTTTGCTTTTTTGTGGGTCATAAGTCTGATCTTGGGAAGGTTTCGGTATTTATAAACTCATTGAGTAAATAGAATTGACTGAATTGTGCAAGCTAACTGAGTGGACTGTGAAGAATTTGAAGTGATTGGTTAGAAATTGGAAATTTAGCTGGGCATGGTGCCACACACCTATACTTCCAGCATTTGGGAGGCTGAAGCAGGTGGATCATGAGTTCAAAACCAGCGGGGGCCACATAATAAGACCCTGTCTCAAAAATAAAGATAAATGTGAAATTTAAAAATTACAGATTGGAGCTGGGTGTGGTGGCACATGCCTGTAATCCCAGCACTTGGGAGGCTGAGGCAGGAGGGTTGAGTTGAGCTCAAGGCCAGTCTGGGCTATGCAGTGAGATTTTGTCTCAAAAGAAAGGAAGAAAAAATTTAAAAATCATAGATTGGATTCAGTGGTAACCTCTTTTGCATGAATTTTGTATGCAGACAGTCCCTGACTTAGGTTGGTTCAACTTAAGGATTTTTGAGTTTTTGACAGTGCAAAAGTGATGTGCATTCAGTGGAAACCATATTTTTCCTTTGAATTCTGACCTTTTCCCAAGTTAGTGACTTGAAGAAACTATGCTGTTACTCATTTTCAGTATTCAATAAATTACATGAGATGCTTAACACTTTATTGTAAAGGAGGCTTTGTAGTAGATGATTTCCCCAACCTAGGCTTATGTAAGTGTTCTGAGTGTGTTTAAGGTAGGATGGGGTAGTCTGTAGTGTGTAGTAGGTTATGAGTGTTAAGGGTATTTTCAACTTGCAGGTATTTTTGACTTAGGATGGAGTTATGGGGTTAATCAGGATGCAGCCCCATTATAAATTGAGGAGTGCCTATGTGCCATGGACAAGAGCAGACCACCCCCATTTTAAAGATAGGTGAGGTCAGTTGGTGACCAGAGAAGTGAAGTTTTTGTGCAGGCATGTGTTTAGATAAATGACTGGTACCATTTGTTAAAATCCTGGTACATGGTAGCCAAGTACTGTAGGTGGTATATAGATAATCCCATTCAATCCTCAAGTTCAGGAGCTAGAAGTCAACTCATCTACACTTAGCCAGTAACTCAGTTCAGTCCTGGAAACCTAAGTCACATCCCAAAGTTAGGAAACCTGACTTACTATAAAGTTAATAGGAAAGATCATAAGAATTAGTAATTTTCAAGGCCCTTTCCTGTTCTTAGAATCTGTGGAGTACATCTTTGCTTTTAATGTGTCCCTTTTTATGGGACTACTTTTCTTGGTGGCAGTTGGCCTTGGGCTTTTTTTTCTCTCCTGAAGCCCCTGGAATCTAGAGATTGGTTCATTTAGGTATTCCCTCAAGGAAATAAAATGTTTTGGACAGAATTTTTAATCAAATTAATTATAAGATTAATCATATTGCTCTTATTTTTTCTGGATTTTTAGAATTCAGATCAAGAAGGCGGTGGAAAGAAAAAGAAGAAGAAGAAGGACAAGAAACACAAAAAGGATAAGAAACACAAGAAGCACAAAAAACACAAGAAGGAAAAAGCTGTGGCTGCAGCCACTGCAGCTCCTGTAACCCCTGCAGCTATTGCTGCAGCCACAACCACATCAGCACAGGAAGAGCCCGAGGCCCCACCGGAGCCGAAGAAGGTATTTACAGACTCTGTACTTCCTGTCTTGCAGTCTGTACAAAGAGTGAAGTCATTGATTTCTAGTAGTAGTAATTTTTTTTCCTAAGAATTGACTCTTTCAGCTGTTACCCCATATTCTTACCTGGTTACCTATATTCAGATCTGTTTCTTGGTGACCTGCCAAGAACAAGAATTTGCCAGGACCAAGGATAAGAATACAAATAGCTCCCCAGAAGCTTAATTGCAGTTTTTGTTTGTTTGTTTGTTTTGTTGATAATTTGGGGGCCCTGCTGGGGATAGATCCTAGGTCTTTGCACATGCTAGGCAGGCACTGAGCTACATCCACCCCAGCCTCATTTTAAAAATTACTTCTTAGAAAATTCACATACCATACAATTCCTCCATTTAAAGTGGACAGTTCAGTGGCATTATTACATCCAAAGTTGTGTAGCTATAGCAAGTTGTTTCCGCTCTTTACTCAGCGTCTCCCACTAGTGTCTCAAAACTTAATGATATGACCATTCTGGGTTTTTCAGGAGATTGAAAGTGAAGCTGAAGACAACCTTGATGACTTAGAAAAGCACCTGCGGGAAAAGGCCCTGCGATCCATGCGGAAGGCTCAAGTGTCCCCCCAGTCTTAGGTGGAAATGTTTGTTATGATGTAAATTTTATTTGGTTTGTACTCAATTCAATTTCAAAATTGCTAAAATGTGTTTGAGCTTTAGACTATAACATTTGTTGTAATAATTGCTAGGTCGAAGTTCACCATGTTAAAAAAAAAAAAGGGCATGGATTTACATTGCAAAAGGTGTCCACAGTATATTAGTGACATTCTTTCATTGACAGCTGACATAATTCATTTAAAGCAAAATATTTTTAAGCCAAAAAAAAAATCCCTTTTTTAAAAAAGGGGGTTTAAATATTGTTGGCATTCTTGGTTTCTTTAAGTGCCCCTGGCTATTCCCAGAGGGCTGTGTTTTTTGTTGTTGTTGGGTTTTTTTTTTTTTTTAAATATCTGTCTGTCCCACCCCTTCCTTTACTTTTTCTTACTTGAGTCTTAGCTCCCATGTAAGTTATGCTTCCAACCTTGTATGGTTTGTAAGCTTGCCCAGAAATGAGACCACTGTTGAGCTACCACAAAAGTATAAGTGAATATCTTAATGCCACAATCTTTCTTGTTGCCTGTGGAGTCTCTGCTGAAATGAATCAGGATTTGAGCTCTAGGAAGAGACAGAAAAATGAAAGCATGTTGTTTGCCAGGACACTGTGGGTTTATATTGACGTGTAACAAGTTGATTCAGGACACTGGAATTCCATTCTATTCTGTTCTGTTTTGTTTCCCCGGCCCCTCATCCTCTCTCTTTTGTAAAGGCAATTAACTAATCCCAGAAAGGATCCTTTGGTTATATAAAATTTTGTTTTATGAAATGTCATGGCTCCATTCATATTTTTGTCTTGTTCTTCCAATTGGTATATATACCCTTCAGAGCTCTTGTATTTGGAAGGCTGGAAGGGCCCAGACTTTGAAATAGTGTCTTGGTTTCACTGTTTTTGTTTTTGTTTTTTAAACTAAAGCTATATAAAGCTTGTGGATTAAACGGAATAAATTTCTAAATTTAAAAATGTTTGCCACTTTTACTTGTCTCAATAGTACAGAAAAAGTGCTTTAGCAGTCTTAGAGTGCCCACATTTTTGCCTTTTTGGTGGACTCTGAGCTGTACAGGGAAAATAAAAGGTGATGAAATTAAGGTTTTACCATCTTTAATAATTACTGTGATGAGTGCTTTGAAGAGAAAGTGCAGGGTGTAATTGAAATATAAAATACAGGCAGAGGAAGTTATAATTCAGGCAGACACAGTGCCTTCTGGGGTGGAGGGAAGCTGGCAGCAAATAGGCTGAGGAGTGATTGTCCTTGTGATTATGTTCACAAACAAGTCAGTTGTGCCTTTAAGATTTAGCAGAGCAAAAATAATTTGAGAAAACTTGTGTTAATTTTGGGAAAATTTTGCAGGTTTTTTAAAAAAGACATGGACATTTAATACACTGGCAGCCATATCACTGGGGCATGCGATCCCATCAGATCTTGGAAACTAAACAGGGTTGGGCCCGGTTAGTACTTGGATGAGAGACCACCTGGGAACACCAGGTGCTATACACTTGGGAGGCCCTGGCAACCCACTCCCCAAAAAAACAACCAGCCATTGAGAACCCTGTAAATAGCAGAGAAGCACTAACAATAGTGTCTCATCTGTTGTAGATAGGATCGCCATGAGTGGGATACCAATTCCACGGCACCTAACAACAGTGGTGACTACCTATTTCTATAATGAATGTCTAAAGTGGTTTATACCAAGGCAAAAGCTTGAAGCTTCTTTTACTACTAAGGTAATCCAGAGTGCTTCTGTGGCTAGTTACAGAATATTACATATACGTATAACAAGAGCTTTCAAGGCTTTTTCATGTCTTAACTCTGTAATTCTGTAGTACAGGAAAAACATCCAGTTTATAAATATGGTGGCTGAATTACCCTTTCCATGTGAACCAACCAATGAATATATCTGGAGTATTTGCATTTCTTTAGCCATTCATTTAGTGTATTTATTCACTTAGCCCTCTCCCTCTCCCCATTTATCTGTTACAGTTAACCGTAACCTCCATTTTGCCAAATTGAACAATTGATTCTCAGTCCTTATTTTATTAGATTTCAGCAGGACTTGGCTCTGGTTTATACCTCTGTTGAATCTTTCCCTCAGTTGGATTAGTTGAGGCGGCACTGGTTTACCATCCTCTAGATGCATCTAGTTTCCCCACCTCACCAGCAGTTCTTTGTGTCTTATGGATCCTTTTAAATGTGAAGCTATTTGGTTTGACATTCCTTTTTGTTTGTTGCAGTACTGAGTGTTTGAACCCAGGGTCTCACACATGCTTTGCAAGCACTCTACCACTGAGTTGCACACCAGCTCACCTTTTACTTTTTATTTTAAGCGCTTCTAAGTTGTGCTGGCTGCTTCTGGCCTCCAACCTGCAATCTTCCTGCCACCACCTCATGAGTCACTGGGGTTACAGATGTGCACCGCCATGCCCAGCTTATTTTGACATTCTTTGGAACATCTAGGCTTTCCCTACACTAGTCCCCTGATTTAGGGGGCTAGGGAAGCTCCCTATTAGATGGCTTGCTGCTGTGCTACAGGGTTAGCAGTCTTTCCAGCCCTAGGAATATGGCTGTCCTCCCTGTTGATCACAGTGGGCAGGTTTCTTCAGAAAAGTCCCAGAGCCAGGGAACCAGTGAACCCCTGGATTAGAAGTGGAACTGCAGGGCTTCAGCCATGCTGCTCCAATCCTGGGCAGCATGGAGGAGATGGCTGATATGCCAGATCTCCCCATGTGACATCACAGAGGTCTGGGGGGACAACAAACACTTGATAACAGGGTTGGAGGGCTGGTCCTGGCAGAGAGGCGCTTCTGGCGTGAAGATGGCTCTGCTGAGCATGTGCAGCACAGGCGTAGACATGCTTAGCTGAGCATGCAGTCATGCCTGATGGGCTGTACCTGACTGATGGTCTCAGACAGGAGGCATTTCCCATACCCAGGGCCCCTGGTGGCAGGACTGTGGGCAGTGACATTGAGGCCAGCCTCTCACCAGCAGCTTGGTGTTCCAAGTTCACATTGCCTTTTTGGAAGCTTCTTTGAGGAAGCTAACAATGACTGCAGTTCTTAAACAGTTCCCAGATTGTTTCAGAGGTGTTGCCTATTACCATCTGCCTGGTCTAGCCAGACCAGGTTCATGTCAGTGTCCCAGAGCTTCTGCCAGACCGACCCAGTGCTTGGTGTATGGAGAACCTGTGCGTTTACAACCCTCCCTAGAGATTTCCCTTTTACCATGTCCACAAAGTGGATGGCTCTGGGCTGCCTTGGTGCTGGTACCCAGGTGAGGGCAGCTGATGGCATCCTAATGGTCTACCAAGGCTCAGTCCAGTGGCAACTCTTATGTGAACACACCCAGCATAGCTCAAGCAGCACACTCGCCAGACTGCAGGGACCAGAAAAGGGTGCCTTTGGGCACAAGCCCTCTGTGAGCATCATTCACACCTGCTGTCAAGCAAGGCTGTCGTGGCAGGCAGGAGAAGTGTCTAAATGGTGAGATCACACAGAGGCCAGGTCTCCAAAGGCAGCTGCTGGACACCAGATTGGCCAAGACATGCAGAAATGATGGAGTTGTACCTTACGGTCTTCATCCCAAAGGACTGCATCCAGGAAGCCTCTCTCCCAGGCGTGCCCAGGCCAAGAATCCCCAGGATCTTTCTGTTCACGCTTCCATTGAACTTCTGCTCCTATTTGCCATTCTTCATTGAAGCTTCCTCCAGGGGAGTTTGCCTGGCCAGGCTCAGGATTATCCCACAGGTGAGCTCTGCAGCCCTGAGGCTGTTGCCCACTGAGAGTGTTCATGACCATAATGACCTTGTTGCAGCCTCCAGGTCCATGTTATCTGTTCCTATACCAGCCCTGCTTCACCACCTGAAGCTTCCTGGCTGCCCTGATGACTTCAGTGGTCTCTGTGGTTGGTTAGCAGCTCCGCTTTGCTTGGATCCTATGTCTCTACCACATACACCCTCTAACTTGCAGGATCTTCTGGCAACAAGGGTCCAGACTCATTGGTGAGCACTTTGCACAGATCTGCCCCTAGTCTCTAGAGTTCAAACTTCATTGTGCTCATATGTCAGATGTTTCAGCCCAAACTCCCTGAGCTAGATTCCTGTCCAGCTACCTACTTAACAGCACTGTTTTGATGTCTAAAAGACACCAGGATCAACATGTCCAAAGCAGGAGTTTTTTTTTAGACCATCCTCTGATCTTTTCCCAATCTCCATTTCAGTCCCCGTCACCATCATTTATTCAAAATTGAAGAGCCTTTACTATCAGTGGCAGTACTGTCCTATTCATGGACCTATTCATGTACAGGCTGTGCCATCCCTAACAGCCCAAGTCAGATCTTGGGTCTCCTCAAAACCCTCCGATAGTCAACTGTCAAAAAACCCAAACCCAGGTGTGGTGGTGCATGCTTGTAATCTCGGAGGCTAAGGCAGGAGGATCACTTGAGCCTTGTTGTTGTTAGGTGCCGTCGAGTCACTATCCAAATCATAGTGACCCTACATACAACAGGCGAAACGCTATTGTCCGTGCTTCTCTGCTGTTCATAGAGTTTTCAATGGCAGATTGATTTTTGGGAGTGGGTTGCCGGGTCCTCCCAAGCCTACAGCACTTGGTGTTCCCAAGCGGTCTCCCATCCAAGTACTAACCAGGATCGACCCTGGTTAGCTTCTGAGATCTGATGGGATCGGATGCCACAGGGCTACGGTTGCAGGCCACTTGAGCCTAGGAGTTCAAAACTAGTATGGGCAATATAGTGAGATCTTATCTCAAGAAAGAGAGAGAGAGAGAGAGAGAGAGGGAGAGAAAGGGAGGGGAGGGGAGGGAATGGAGGGAAGGAAGGAAGAAAAGGAAGGAAGGAAGGAAGAAGGAAAAACAGACCAAATGTCTTACTATGGCCTGTAAGGTGAAATAGAATTGGACAGAATCTGCTTTAACATCTTCCTCACCACTTGATCTACTCTAGCCACACTGACTCCAGCTCTACTCTAAGCCCTAACTTTCTCTTTCAGGGCCTTCTAGCCACGTCCACTATCCTTCATCCTGGAAGGTGCTCTTCATTTTCTGGTGTGTTTCCTCCCTTGATTTTCCTCTGATACTTCCCTGATTCCCTCTTCATTCTCATGCATGGCAATTATTACCACCTATAGATACATTTTTGATCCCAAGGAACTTGTTCCAATCACAACTGTGTCCTGAGTGGTACCTATCAGAGGAACAAATATTTGAGGGATGAGTAAATTAATTGATTGTCATTGCCTCTGTACTTGTCAGACACCACTAAGGTTTGAGTAAAACAAGATATGATTACTGCCTCCAAGGAGCATTCCCCTGCTAGGGACCAAGACATACAAACATTTGGTAGTGCACGGTCTGATAAACCAAGATTTCTTATTTTTCCTTTTTTTTTTTTTGGTGGTACTAGGGAGTTGAACCCAGGGCCTTGTGCACACTTTGCAAGTGCTCTGTCACTGAACCATACCGCCAGCCCCTTTATTTTATGTATGTATGTATGTATGTATGTATGTATGTATGTATGTATGTATTTGGAGACAGAGCCTCACTGTAGCCCAGGCTGGCCTCAAACTTACTACGTAGACCAGAGTGGCCACAAACTCACATAGATCCTCCTGCCTTAGCCTTCTGAGTGCTGGAATTACAGGCATGTACCATTGCTAGGGGCTAGGATTTAGTTCAGTTGGTAGAGCGCTGCGCTGCAGTCTCTGAGGTCCCGAGTTCAATTCCTAGCACTGCAAAAATGGGAGAAGGGCCTGTCAATCCACTCCCAAGGCAATCCCAAAACAGTCAGCCATTGAAAACCCTATGAGGGTCACTATGAGTTGGATACTGACTCAACGGCACCTAACAACAACAACAACAACCATTGCTAGACCAAGGTTTCTGTCATGGCCTTCTACTGTGTGGTCTTAGGCAAGTTACTTAACCTCTCAGTGTTGCCATTTCCTCTTCTATACAATGGAAATGTTGCTGGAAACTGCCCAGTGGTTTTTGAAGAATTTTTTCTTTCTTTTGGCCTTTGTTTTTGAGATGGAAATCTCACTATGTAGCCCAGGTTGGTCTCAAATTCATGACCTTCCCACCTCAGCTTCCTAAGCACTGGGATTACAGATGTGTGCCAGTGGGCTTGGCTTGTTTTTGAGCATTTAAATGTGTTGGTTAATACATATAAAGCAATGATAGTACAAAGACAAATTTTAACTAACATTACATGTATCCATTCTAGAAATTATGGCAAAATTTAGATGATTAAAAAGAATTTTAGATCATAGCCCTATTCAGTGCCATTTTCCTCTTTTTGACAGATCTAACACATGGCATAAAGTTCATTTGAAAGTGTACAATTCAGTGGTATTTAGAGGTTATACAATAATCACCACTGTCCCAGAACATGTTCATTACCCCCAGACACCGTGCTCATTAGCCTTCACTTCCAATTCTAACAGTCCCCCAGCCCTAGCCCTTGCCAATTACTTTGTTATCTATAGATTTGCTTATTCCGACATTTCATTAGAATCTGCCTCCTCTCACTTATCTGTGTCATAGCTTGTATCAATACTTCATCTTTTATTGCTGAATAGTATTCCCTTGTTTGAATATACCATGTTTTGTTTATCCTCCACTCTCTAGCTACTATGATTAAAGCTGCTATGAACACTTGTATACGAGCTTTTCTGTGGGCATATTTTTTAAATTCTCTTGGCTATATATCCCCAGGTGTGGAATGGCTGGGTCATACAGTAACCCTGTATTTAACTTCTTTAGGAACTGCTAGACTATCTTCCAAAGCAGCCGCACCATTTTACATTCCTAGAAGAGATATGAAGATTCCAATTTCTCCACATCCTTGTCAACACTTGTTATTAGCTGTCATTTCAATTATAATCATTCTGGTGCATGTGAACTGCTCTCACCGAGATTTGATCTGCATTTCCCCAATGGCTAATGATGCTGAGCAGTTTGTCATGAGCTGATAGGCCTGAATGCCATTTTAAGCTGATTTGTGTCTACATGAGAATATTTCTGAAATTGTAGCTATAGGATTGGATCTAGGGCTGAACCTCAGAGTCTCTGTAGAGATGCATATGTAAAATGCTTTGTAGTACAGTCCTCAGTAGCCTTGGTGGACTGGTTCCAGGAGCCCCATGGAACCCAAAATCTGAGAATGCTCAAGTCCTGGCATGGTGGCCAGGCATGGTGGCATATGCCTGTAATCCCAGTGACTCAGAGAGCAGAGGCAGGAGAATCACAAATTTGATACCAGAGGCAGCCTGTGTAACTTAATGAGACCCTGTCTCAAAAGGGGTTGGGGATGCCGCTCAGTGGTAGAGCACTTGCAAAGTGTGTACAAGACCTTGGGTTGAGGGGCTATGCCCAAGCAAAAACTTATCCCTATTTTATCAAATGGGAGAAGGCCCTGGCAATCCACTCCCAAGGCAATCCTGAAATAGCCATTGAAAACCCTATGAGGGTCACTATGAGTCGGATACTGACTCGACAGCACCTAACAACCACAACAACATTTTATCAAAAGGATCAGGAGACTCAAGAAGTTGTGACTTAAGGTATCTGATAGATGGAGTTGTGGTTAATATTGTCCCTCCTGTGATCTGATAAAGAGCTCAATATTTTCCTCAATATACATATCTAATTTCTTGCAACATGACAATCAGGTAAGATAAATGAATGTAGAAACACTGCCCAGATATGTGTGGTTATCAGAAGAGCATTGGAGTTTACGGTGTAGCTTATTATCCTGAGAAACCCAAGTTTAACCATTGGAAATTGTGTAATATTAGTATTTTGAGGACCTAAATCTGTCCAATCCTGAAAGACAAGCTTCAAGAGTTCTTAAGACTTCTTGCCTTTTGAAAACTTATTTTCAGTATTTTTTCTTTGAAAGACATGTCTTAGCTCCTACCAAACATTGCCTTTTGACTTATAGGAACCTACATTTTGCTGAGGCTACAGCCATACACCCTGGCCTCCTGTCTCGTCTGATGTTGAAAGCTAATCATCTGGGCACTGCCGTGGCCCACACCTGTAATCCCAGCTACTTGTGAGGCTGAGGCAGGAGGATTACAGGCTCAAAGCCACAGGCAGACTGCACAATCTAGCAAGATCCTGTCTCAAAATAAAAAATGGGCAGGGGGTGCAGCTCAGTGGTAGAAAACTAGCCTGACATGCACAGGCCCTGGCTTCAACCCCCAAGTACTGCAATAAATAAATAATAAAATAATAAAACGAATTAGTGGACTTCCTAGCATTTTCAAAAGAATGGACTCTTGGGGAGATGCTACAAAGGTTAAGAATTTAGGCAGTTACCGATCTCAATTAGGGTGGAGAGGACATTGCTGGGGAAGGTATTCATTTTACATTCTTTATCCTCTATCATGGCTAAAGCAGGAGCCATTCTTAATTCCCTTCTTCCTCCATTTTCCCTGTTAATAGCTAAGCTAACCTGCCTCACAAAATGGGTATCAGCCCTGGACAACTGAGTGAGATGAAGAGGCTGTTGCTATTTCTTTTTCTGTCTCTTTCTTTCTTCACTTTGGGCTCCAGCATGGATTCTGTTTGACAGAAACAATCCACAGCTCTCAGAACTTGCAAACCAGCCACTGATCTAGTCTCGTCCTTGTCTTCTACAGGTAAAATCTGAAAAGAAGAACAGACAGCCCCAAGGCCTGGCACAGCATAGTAAAGTATAGTAAAGCTAGGTCACCCTAACCTTCCCTGGTCCATCATACTGCCTCAGTCAGGGACTGCTCAAGTCACCTACCTTTAACTTCCACCATGGGAAAGGAATCAAAGACTGGGTGAGATTAGCTAGGAGATGTGGCAGCAGGGGCAGAAGCAGCTTTTGGTGGCTGTTGGAGATGTGGGTGGGCAGGCACAGCCCTTGTGAATCCCTAAACCCAGCTCCTGCTCCTCCGCCAGGAATCTACACAGCACACACCTTCTGGCCCATTAAGTGCAGAGACTTTGGCCAGTGCAGCCAGCCTGTGGGAGAGGCCAGGCCAGCTGGTCTCAGCCTAGCCCAGAGGGAGAAGCCCACCCAGGACCGTAAGAGCCCTACAAGCTCTGTGGCTACAGGGTGCTCAGGGCTGGCCCAGAACTCATGCCTGTGCCTTCCCACTTCCCTTCTGCCTCCCTCTGACTGCTCTCTGCCTAGAATGCCCTTTGTTGTCTGGAAATGTCCAAATATTTTTTTGGACTTACAGATATAGTTAGTATGTTATTTTCTCATTTTAAAAAATGCATGCTTATTTTTAGAGAATTCGGAAAACAAAAATATATATCAAAAGAATTATTGGCAATCTTACCATCCAAATTAACCAAGAACACATGTACTACCTGACTATGCTCAACTCTGACGACGCTCCATACACATCTAGCTCCCCACCCCTAATGCGTGGAATGAACGGGGCTTTTTTCCTATAGAGTTGATCTTTGAACAACACACTTCTAATCATGCTGGGAAAGCGCTCTACCACTGAACTACATCCCCAGCCTCTTTTTTGTTTGAAACAGGGTCTTGCTATTCAGCCCAGGCTGGCCCGGAACTCTTTTTTGTTTGTTTTGTGGTTTAAGAAAGGGTCTAGCTATGTAGCTGACACTGTCTTGGAACTTCATGTGTAGACCAGGGTGCCTAAAACTCACGTTGATCCTCCTGCCTCGCCTTCCCAAATGCTGGGATTACAAGTGTATACAACCACACCAAGCTTTGACCCTGAGCTCTTGATTCCTGCCTCAGTCTCCTGAGTGCTGTGATTGCAGCCATGTGCCACCACACTCAGCAAAAGATGCATTTGAATGGTGAATATCTACTTATATGTCTTTTTTTTTAGATCTGCAATTGAAAAAAACTAGTAGGTGAACTGGGTAGCCTAGAAATATCTAAAAACTTAAGAACAATCTAGGCATGTCATGAATGTATAAAGTATATGTAGATAGTAGTCTATTATACACAGCTAAAATGTATAAATGTATAAAAATTTAGGCATATAAACAGACCATTTTTGGTGCTATTTGCTGTAGAGAGAAATGTAAACAAATATAAAGATGCACTATTATATCATTACTGCATAAAGTTAACTGAGTACTTACTGCAGTTGAGAACTTCTTAGCCACCTTCGGTTACCGTGGCAATGAGCTCAAGTATTTCAAGTATGTGCTTAAAACACCATGGGATGCTAATCATCATCTACACCTGAGCAGTTGTTTCTTCAGTAAATTGCACATGGAAGTAAAAAGGGATCCCCTGTGATTCTTGCATATTTTTCACCCTATAGAATACATGTGCTGGTGGTGTTAGGTGCTGTTGAGTTGGGTCCTACTCATAGCAACCCTCATGTAGCATGCAAAATGTGGCCTGTGTTATTGGTAAAACAGTCAACTGCTGAATATGAACAGCAAGTTTTGGGGGAGTGGAAGTCATCGGCAGCATAGCCAGGCATGATGTTGCATGCTTGTAATCCCACCACTTGGGAGGCTAAGCCAGGAGGATTGTGTGTTCCAGGCCATTCTGGGCTACATAGTAAGACCCCATCTCAAAAAAAAAAAAAAAAAAGTGTGTGTGTGTGTGTGTGTGTGTGTGTGTGTGTGTATACACACACACAGTTATATACATATATATATATATATATATATATACATATATATTTTTTTTCTGCTGTACCAGGGGCTGGTACCACTAGCTCCTGCATTGTTCAATGGTCAGCTGCATATTTATGAGTACATATGTAGCTATGGGCTGGGATTTAGCTCAGTGGGTAGAGCGCTGCGCTGCAGTCTCTGAGGTCCCAAGTTCGATTCCCAGCACCACAAAAATGGGAGAAGGATCTGGCAATCCACTCCCAAGGCAATCCCAAAACAGTCAGCCATTGAAAACCCTATGAGTGTCGCTATGAGTCAGATACCGACTCGATGGCACCTAACAACAACAACATGTAGCTATAATCTGCAGCCATAGCACTGTGGTGTCTGATCCTGTCAGATCTCAGAAGTTAAGCAGGGTCAGGCCTGGTTAGTACTTGGATGGGAGACCGCCTGGGAACACCAGATACTATAGACTTGGGAGAAGGACCCGGCAACACACTCCCAAAAAAATCAATCCACCATTGAAAACCCTATGAATAGCAGCCCCAAGCACTGGCAATAGTGTTTCGCCTGTTATACATAGGGTCACTGTGATTCGGACACTGACTCAACAGCACCTAACAACAACAACAACATGTAGCTATAAATATCAGCATAATGCTATATGTACATTATATTCAATATTCTTTTTTTACTGAGCTTAGCAGGAACTAGAATTACAGCATATATTTTACATGTTTTCTATAGCTTAGGAATTTGGAAGGTAGATAAAAGAAATTAATTATCCCCAGGCCAACATCAAAACAGCTAGTCATCCCCTTTGTATTTTTCTTACCCAGATCATTTAAAAATATTTTTTAAGCTCTTTAAATTTAAACTCTTACATCTGTAGTCTATAGCCATACCACCCTAGCATCCAATCTCATCTGGTCTCAGAACCTAAGCAAGGTCAGGCCTGGTTAGTACTTGGGTGGGACACTGCCAGAGAACACCAGGTGCTGTAGGCTTGAGAGAGGGACCCAGCAGCCCCTCCTGAAACAATCAGCCATCTAAAACCCTATGAATAGCAGGGAAGCACTGACAATAGTGCTGGGCATGGCACAGTGTCTGATAGTGTTTTGTTCTGTTGTATATAGGGTCGCCATGAGTTGGAACCCACTCAATGGCACCTAACAACCTTACCTCTGTAGATAAAATGGTGATCATGATGTCTACCTCATAGGGCTCTTGTGAGGATTAAATGAAATGGAAAAATGCAGGCCCTGCCTCAGGGAAAATCCTGGCATACAGGGGTTGGGGAGGAGGAGCCAGGGGTTCAATCAGGCAGTGAGGAGACCATGATATTGGTGTCACAGAGAAGGGGCAGCACAGAGGGAAGCAATGGTCAAGATCAGTGTCCTGCAGCCACTTCCCAGCCCCAGCTGTACTTACTGTGAGACCTGGGTAAGTGACTTCACCTCCTGCAGCCTCAGTTTCCTCATCTCGAAAATGGGCATGGATGATGGATAAAGGGTTCAGCCCAAGCCTGGCACCCCATGAGGGATCCAGCAGTGAGAGTTTTGAGAGTGTTTCATCAAGGCTTGGATATTGGCAGTTAGAGAACTCACCGTCACCTATTAAACTATGTTACCCCATGTGTACGTCCTTTCAAAGACGTCAAAATGTCTTACATCTCATTCTATGTGGTATATTATTCAGAAAGGTTTGGGTCACCAGGGACACACCTGTCACTCTCAGTTTCTGCCTATCCGTCCCTCTGCTTTTATCCCCTTCATTTTCTCCCTCCTATCCCAGCAGTTTTCTCAGATTTGTCCACTGGGTGGCACCCAGCCCCCGGGAGGCCACAGAGAAGCTGATGCCTTGGAGGTCAGGCCTACCCCTCGGGCCCCTCCATTCTCTTTCTCTTTCCCCTCCCTCCATTCCCATCTTTTTTCCTGGGAACAAAAGGTGCTTAGAAGTTCTCTGGGGAATTCCACAGGTGGAAGAACAACCACAAGGCTCTTGGAGTCCATGGGCCGGGTCCCATCCCAAGCTGGAATTGCCCCACTGCAGGTCCCCAGTCCTTCCTGATTCTCACTTGCACACCTTACTGACAAACTCACTACTTCATGAGGATCCTGGTCTGGAGGGAGTCCATGGGGTGGATTTGGATCCTGCCTGTCTGACCCTGGAGCCCACACCTTAAACTCTAAGCCATGTTCTTATCAGACTCTAGAGGATGCTCCAGGCCTATGGGAAATGACCTGTCTCTGGGCATTCCACCATCACAACCTGAATATCATGGCTTCCCAGCATCTGTCCCCATCTCCATCAGAGCCATGTGTGGCTCTTCTGGAATCCCATGGGACTGGATGGGGTAGGGAGCACCCTAGGTTCCGGGTAGGCTCTGATACCTTAGGTTGACCCATGCCTCTTATCTCTCCAATCACAGAAATGGACACTACCTCTGTCAGAGCCGGTGACTTGCCAGGAGAAGTCAGCAGAGAAGAGGAGTTGCTTTTTCAGAAACATCAGAAGAGATTCTCTGTCTTTCCCTCAACAGTCCCTTGAGAGTATGCAAGAGATGGAAGTGCAACAGCAATCTTTTCCAGAAAGGGAATCTTCTGAGGAGGAAGCCAGCATACAGGGGAAGGCAGAGCCCGAAGCCTCACTGAAGAAATACAACCAGACTGAGGTGTTGTTAGTTACCTTTTGTTGTGTAACAAATCACCTCCAATCAGGCAGTTTAAAACATTTATCATCGCACATAGTTCAGGTTGGAAACTGGAAGAGGCCCAGATGGGTGGTTCTGGCTCAGGGTCTCTAATGAGTCTACAGTAAGAGGCTACAGTAAGAGGTTAGGGCTTCAGCCATTAGGACACTGGACTAGGGCTACAGGATCCACTTCCAAGATGGCACACTCATGTGGCAATTGGTTGGAGGCCTCAGTTCCTCCCAAGGGGCCTCTCTACAGCATATGGCTCACTGTTGTGGTTGTTAGATGTTGTCAAGTTGATGTCCGACTCACAGTGACCCTACCTACAAGAGATGAAACACTATTGGCAGTGCTTCTCTGCCATTCATAGGGTTTTCAATGGCAGATTGATTTTTGGGAGTGGGTTGCCAGGTCCTTCTCCCAAGCCTACAGCAGGTGGTCTCCCATCCAAGTACTAACTCTGACTCTGCTTAGCTGCCGAGATCTGACATCTCAGTAGTACAGCCACAGGCTGATGGCTCCCTAAAGTGGTGATAATGAGGAGGAGACAGGGAGGGAAGGAAGCTATAATGCCTTTGGTGACCTAGTCCTTGAAGTTGTATACCATCCTTTCCATTTTCTTTTAATCATTAGAAGAGGTTGTGAAGTCCAGCCCACATCAAGAGGAGGATGTTAGGCTTCCTGCGGAGGGGAGCATCAAAGAACTTGTGGGCTAGTCTTAAACCACCACTGTGGTGACATCACTTGAGCTGCTGCATCAAACCTACACCTAAAGACTCCCCTCTGAACTTCGAGACACATGAGCTAATCAATATTATGGAGGCCAGTTTGGGCTGGGTTTTCAATCCATGACCTTCAAGAGCTCTGGCTAATCATTCCAGTGCCTCACAGGAAGGGCTTTGTCCTTCCTCATCTCATCCTCCAGACCTGCCACGTCCCGCCTTGTCCCTCTCAAGGGTGATGGGGAGAGCTGGGCCCAGGCTCCCAGACAGGAAGGATGGGTCCCTCTCAGCCTTTGATCCTTTATCCTATAACAAAGCACAGGCCACTGTTCCATGGCTACTGGTGGAGCTGGGTATGGAGAAGCTACATTGTTCTGTTGACTCATGACCCATCATACCCATCTTCCCTTGGGACACTCCTGAGACACAACTTTTCCCTCCTGGACTTGCCCTTAAACGTTCGGCAATAATTTCCAGGTCTCTCTGGGTCAGTCCCCTTGGGAAGGAGGGGACAAAGGAATCATGGCCAAGTAAGGAGAGCTCTGGTTAGTTTCCACCGTGCTGCACTATGCATGCTGGAGCACGTCCCTCCTCTGGGGCTAAGTGTCCTCCCTCATAGATAGAGAAGGTTGTATGAACACATCTGAGGATGTTCTAGGACTTTCTTAGTTCACTTCTGTCCAGAGAAGACATGACATTTTAGGAACAGCCTCGCTTGGGACAAGTTGGGTCTCATGTGGTCCTTCTTATCTCCATGGAGATAAATCCGAACATTTCACACCTTTTGCCGCCCTTTATCTCATTCTTTCCTCCCAGAAGCCCTGAGGACACAGGAGCAGGCACTGGGGGAAACAGAGGCTCAACAGCAGCAACTGGCATGCACAGAGGGCTGCAGCCTGGCTGTTGGGCACCATCAGGACCCATGTGTAAGCCAAAGTTGGCACATGCTGAGCGTTTTCTGCTCACTGTGTACCAAGGGCTTGAGTGTGATTGTTTCTGACTCTCAGGTCAGCCCCCATGGGCGGTTACTATAATTATCCACCTTTATAGATAAGACTGAAGCCTAAAAGGGAAGTAAAAAGTCCAGCAAAAGCAAGCAGTAGAACTGGGACTCAAGCCCAGCTGGCGTGTCTCAAAGCCTGTCTGTGTTTCCCAACATGTGACACTTGCACTTAGCGTTATCAGGAGCTCAAGTGTAGGAGGAGGGAGGGAGAGAGCCAGAGGTCCAAAGAGTTGGGTTCATGAACCAACTCTGAACACTTGCTAGTTCCCTGGCCATGGTAAATCACTCTTCTCTCTGAGCCTCAGTTTCTTTATCTATAAAATGGGATGATGCTTCCCACCTTGTAGGGCACTGCCTAGAGAGGCAGTTCATCCCAGGGCCTATTTAGGCCCCCTTGGAGGACTGAGGCTTGTTCCTCAGGCAGTCACCTTTGCCCTACATCGGGGAACTCAGGGTCGTCATGCTAAGATGGTGCTGGCATCTAATCTCTTGCCTCAGTCCCCTCGACACCAATTGGCTGTTTCCAAACCCCAGAACGGCTCCTGATTGGACTGTTTGGGAACCACCCCCGATTGGCTACTTTTACAAAGCCAAATTTGCATATCCCCCCTGATTGGCTGAAACCTGTATGGGTGATTGCCTCTGATTGGTCCCTGGCGAGCCCCAGAAGAGTATATAAGGGTGGTACATGGAGCAGTCTGGGTCCATTCCATCAACCAGGACAGACAAGGAAACAATAAAGAGCTGTTGGAGCAGAGCACTCAAAGTCTTCATTGGGAAGGAAAGAAGCAAGGAGCTGCTGTGGGCAGAAGCCTCTGAGCCTGCTTTTCTTAAGGCTTCTCAGAGCAGCTGTGGGCATAAGCCTCCTTTCTGAGCGGCGTGGCGCCTAGGTGCCTGGCTCCCCCTCAAGACGGGTCTCTGGCAGGTGGTTCCCGCTCACAGCAGGAGTGAGTCCAGCGGCAGGGCAACGCCCCACACCACCTGAATTATGAGCATCGGGGAAAGGCATTTTTAGTGAAGCTATGTACGTAAGCATCCCTCATGTGCTGTGAATAGCTATCTAAGCCTAAGAGGTGGCTGGTTTTCTCAATCCCCCAAGCAGGAGCCGGGGCAGGAAGCAGACAGGCTGCCCAGGGCAACCAAATGTCCCAGAGCAATTATTCTGCCCTTGACCCATGTGAAGTCACCAGGAAAGCAGAGGCAGGGCGGGAGGAAAGACTAAAGTCCTGGGTCCTTATCTACAAGTTTCCCTCCACATCAAAGCCCTCCAGGGAAAGAGACTTCTGGACTGTCACCACTGAGTTCCAAGCATTCCAGAAGGCTCAGTAGGGAGGAAGTCTGTCATCACCTACTCAGCATCAGAGAGGCCAGGACGGTAGGCTGTGCTCTCCCCTGGGCCTCTGTCTGTCCTGGCTTAACTGTCCAGGGCTCAGCCTCACCTCTAAGCCTGTCCTACCCAGGATTCCAGGCGCAACCGTGAGGACTGGCCTCCCCACAACCCCCAGAGCTGGAGATAGGAGGCACAGGCTCTGCTTCTGGTTGGGTCCCCTCCCTTCTCTCGGTGGCAGCATCAGGGCACTGACCAGCTGTGCTTCTGGCCCATGAATCTCACTGTGGGTTGAAAGAACGACCACCTGCTATGCCTGTTGCAAGGCGCTGCTCCGCATGCCTTCTCCCTGGCTGCCCATATCTGTTGGTGGCCAGCCGTGCTCCTGGCCAAGATGTTCACGCTCAAGTCTTCTGTGTGATTCAATGTTTCTGATTTTTCTGAGTTCCAGCTCTTTCATGCTCCTGATGAGCCTGAGTCACTCCTGAGGACAGACAGTACCTGGGGCCCACTCCCCTACCTCCTCCTCCAAGCCTCGCTCAGGGTGTGGCAAGGACTGAAAGTCACGTCGTCCTCGGCTGCACTGTTGAGCATCCTCCAGCTCTGGAACATGTACTCCGTCACCAGGGCCCGCTGGCAAGAGCTCTGGCCACACAGTGAGGAAACCCAGCTTCTCCACGTGGTACAGATGACCGGAGGCATCGCTCTTTCCCAGGCATCTGTGGTTTTTCAGAGGTGCTCAGCAGAGGCTAAGTGAGCAGTGGACATTCCTTAGCAATGGAGCTGGGTGTGGGGAGGGGCCGAGGGCATGAGCTGTCCTCCACCCACTGCCCAGAGCCACGTAGGTCTTAACCTTTAACTTTGACACACCGGGATTTCACAGGAGATTTCTGTCTAGTGGTTTTACAGCTTTACTATTTACTAACTCAGGGTCTTGTCCATGAAGGCAAACCCTCTACCCTTGAGCCACATCGCCAGACCTTGGTGTTTTGAGTTAAGGTCTTGCTATTTAGCCCAGGCTGGCCTCAAACTTGAGACCCTTTTGCCTCAGCTTCCTGAGTGTTGGAATTACAGGTGTGCACCACCACGCCCCGTGATGGTGGTTTCTTCTTTGTCTTCTTTTTGTGGTGCAGGCATTTAAGGGCCTGGAAGCCATGTGGTGGGCTGAGGTGGGGACCCTAGGACTAAGGGAGCTGCCATTTCTGAGCTCCTCCAATCCCAAGCCCCTGACCGCCTTTGCTCAAATCATCTCAACAGGTCTATAAGGCCCATGCCACTGAGACCCAGCACGTGGACAAGTGGACAGGGCATGGGAAAGCAAAGGCAGCCACACACCTTGTGACACACACTAGGCTGTGACAGGCGGTGACTCAATCTCCAGGCCTGGCCACCTCTGAGCCACACCAGACTGTGGAGACCACCCTTGTTCTCAGGGCTCACGTTGACTCACTGTGCCTGGCTTTCCTCATGCTAGGCCACAAGTCAGTCAAGCCCAGAGGCAGCATGAGGAGCTGGGGATGGAGATGCAGCAGGAAGTGAGGGGGCTGTGCTCTGCTGAGCACCCGATGCCTGACCTGGCAGAGAAAGCAAAGAAGGAGGGAGGCCCCTGACGTACAGGCCAACCGGCCTTTCACACACCCTCTTCCCCTTTCATGTTCACAGAAACTGTTGGGGAGGCACTATCTCCATCTTACAGAGGAGCAAATTGGGGCTCAGGAGGGCCTGTCAGTTAGGATTCCGCCAGCTTCAAGTAATAGCAAAGCCCATCAAAAATGGCTCAAATGATGTTATTGTTGTTAGGTGCTGTTGAGTCCAGCCCGACTCATAGCGCCCCTATGTACAACAGAATGAAACACTCCCAGCCACTGTGCCATGCACATGATCTTTTTTATGTTTAAGTCCATTGTTGCAGCCACTATATCAATCCATCTAGTTGAGGGTCTTCCTTCTTTTTGTTGACCTGCCATTCTCCCAAACATGATGTCCTTCTCCAGGGATGGGTCCCTCCTGATATGTCCAAGATACACAAGATGCAGTCTAGCCATCCTTGCTGCCAAGAAGCATTCTGGTTACACTTCTTCTAGGACAGATCTTTGGTTCTTTTGGCAGTCCATGGTATATTCATCTCCAGCACCATAATTCAAAAGCATCAATTCTCCTGTCTCCCTTATTCAATGTCCAGCTTTCACAAGCATATGATGCAACTGGAAATACCATGGCATGAATCAGGAGCACCTTCGTCTTCAATGTGACATCTTTACTTTTCAACACTTTAAAGAGGTCTTTCGCAACAGCTTTTCCCAATGCAATACGTCTTTTGATTTCTTGACTGTTGCTTCCAAGGGTGTTAATTGTACAACAAAATAAAGCAAAGTCTTGGACAACCTCAGTCTTCACTCCATTTATCACGAGGCTGCGTACTGACCCAGTTGTAAGGAATTTTGTTTTCTTGATATTGAGGTGCAATCCATACTGAAGGCTGTGTTCTTTGATCTTTCTCAGTATATGTTTCAAATCTTCTTCACTTTCGTCAAGGAGAGTTGTGTCATCTCTGCATCATGCAGGTTGTTAATGAGTCTTCCTCTAATCTTGATGCCGCATTCTTCTTCATAAAGTCCAGCTTCTTGGATTATTTGCTCAGCACAGAGCTCAAAGAGGTACGGTGAAAGAATACAGCCCTGACACACACCTTTCCTAATTTTAAACCAAGCAGTGCTTCCTTGTTCTGTTCAAACAACTGTCTCCTTATTCATGTATAGATTCCTCATGAGTACAATTAAGTGCTCTAGGATTCCCATGCTTTGCATTGTTACCCATAATTTATTTTGATTTTTCGTGCTTTTTCATAGTCAATAAAACATAGACATCTTTCTGGTATTCTCTGTTTTTGACCAATATCCATCTGATGTCAGCAATGATGTCCCTGGTTCCATGCCCTCTTCTGAATCCGGCTTGATTTTCCAGCAGTTCCCTGTCTATATACTGCTGCAGTTGCTTTTGAATAATCTTTAGCAAAATTTTACTTGTGTGTGATATTGATGATTGCATTTGATAAGGTCTGCATTCAGTTGGATTCCTTTTCTTGGGAATAGGCACAAATACCAATCTCTTCTAGTCAGTTGGCCAAGTTACTGTTTTCCAAATCTCTTGGTGTAAACAAGTGAGCACCTCCAGTGCTGCATCTGTTTGTTGAAACATCTCAATTGATATTCCATCAATTCTTGGAGCCTTGTGTTTCACCAGTGCCGTCAAGGCAGCTTCCACTTCTTCCCTCGGTATCATTGGTTCCTGATCATATGCAATCTCTTGAAATGGTTAATCACCTCCCAATTCTTCTTTGTATAATGACTCTGTGTAGTCCTTCCATCTTCTTTTGATGTTTCCTGCATCGTTTAATATTTTCCCTGTAGAATCCTTCACTATTGCCAGTCGAGGCTTGAATTTTTTCTTCAATTAGTTAAACCTGAAAGAAACAGAATGTGCTCTTCCCTTTTGGTTTTCTATCTCCAGCTCTTTGCCCATGTCATTATAATATTTGATTTGTCTTCTCAAGCTGCCCTTTTAAATCTTCTATTTCAAGAAAGCCAAAGTTCTGGGTTTAAGAAGTTTCGAGATCTTAATCTAAAGCTCCACAGGGACATTAGGACTCAGGCCCTCTTATTCCTCCTGACTGCCATCCTTTGCATGTTGGCTTCTCTCTCCAAGTCCCAGGATGTCTGTGGCAACCAGAGGCAAACAGGGAGCTCCGTCTTCCCTTGTCACTCCTTTTGGAGGGATGAGATGGGCTAGAGGTAGAGCTTAGTGGTAGAACACTTGCCTACTATGCATGAGACCCTGGTTCAGTCCCTAGCACTGTGGGGAGAGGGGTGAAGACTTTCCAGAAGCTTCCATCAGGTTGCCTATTGACCAGAATTGCCTAAACTAATCTTGGTAAAAGAAAGCACTTGTGGTGCAACCCTGTCAGAACCCACCTCCTGAGATGAGGTGCTCCTAACGGCCAGGGTTGTTGAGAAAGCAAACAACATCCAGATTTTGCTCACAGGAAGAGGTCGGCCTCAGAAGAGAAGAGATTTGCTCCAGGTCTTCCAGCTGGTGAGAGGCAGAGCCCAGCTCTAAGACATGCAGCTCTGTTTGCCTGCCTTGTTATCCTCCCAACATCTTTACAATCCTCATTCCATGGAAGGGAGAGCTGAGAGTCCCAGGAGGGCCCCCAGGAGCCTCCTTAGCTAATCCCATTGTTCCTTAGCAGTATTTGTATAAGAACAGTATTACTCATTCCTAGATTGAACACTTAATGGCCTAGTCATTTATTATCCCATCACCTGGGAGGTAAGATGCTATCTTATCCCCATTTTACAGAGGGAGAAATGGAGGCACAGAAAGAATAAGAACCTTTGCCTGAAGCCAGCCAGGTGGAAAGTGGCTACCCTGGACTCTGCACCCAGGTATTTGAACCCTGCTCAATATTCCAGGATCCCATGACTGAGGACAAGCTGGAGGCCCGGGCTGGTAAGTCAAAGCACAGGTGAGATAGCCCCAGGCCAAGAAGGGAGGGGAAGCAGTAATAAGCAAAGGCTGGCTGGCTGGGAGGCCCAGCAGCTTGGAATAGGGCTGGGGCCAGGCCAGCTGGCCGGCCCAGCGAGCCTGCAACCTGAACCGGGGAGCCATCACCACCCACCTACTTCATCTCTCAGGCTCCAGGTCTCCTGCTCAGCCCTCTCCAGGAGCCTGAAGTACAGATTCAGGTTTGATAGGCAACAAGTGCTCACAGGACAGCCAGGCAAACCGCAGACACTTCCATCTACAGGCACCTCAGCGTCTGCATCCCAATGCCCCATCTTCCAGACAGGGAAACTGAGGTCAGCTATGCACAAAGGGTTTTGTTTGTTTTTGTCTATTTCATTCACTGCCTCATCCTGTTGCCTAGTACAATGCTTGGCACATAGTTGGTACGCCATAAACACTTGCAGAATGGCCGACTCACTGAATGAGGGTTTTTTTCTGAGCACTTACTTAGCAAGCATTGTATGGCAGGCAGAGGCTCATGGGACACAAAGCCTCTTCAACCCCTCATGCAAGTGGGCAGACCAGCCATCAGAGAAGAGTGGCTCGCCCACAGACAAGGGCACGCCCTCACAAGGAAAAGTCTCTCACAGGCACACAACATTGAATCCATTTCCCCCAACACCCACATGTGCACGTGCGCGGACACACACACACACACACACACACACACACACACACACACACACACCTCTTTAGTTACAAAGACGGAACCCACCCAGCCAACTGAAGCATAAATCGGGGAGGAGGGCTACTGCCAGGATCCTTATGCAATCCAAGACAAAGGACCTCAAAACCAGAAAACCGAAAATGACACTGCCTGCCATGAGCCCCTCCCTGTGGCCTGCACGCCCACTTTCTGTTTCCCTGTCTTCCCTGCTCAGAACTTCCTCAGGGACCCCTGGCTGCCTCGGGTCCAGCTTTATGAGTGATCTCAGGCCAGACACTCAACAGCCATGAACTTGGTTGACTGGTCAACCTGTGTTGGGAGTTGCTAGGTCAAGGGTCACCACCTGCTCCCCAGGGATGAGGGGGCGGGACTCAGAGAGCTTCGTGAGTGTGAGCTGGGAAGAAATGCGGCCTACCAGGCCCAGCTGCTCATCCTGTCCCTTCCCAACCCCCATCTTCCCAGACAAGAAGTCTCGCATCTTCCAAGATGGAGCTTTCCTACCCACTCCTGCACAACGCCATCCATTGTCCCTCATTACTCATTGTTTGAGGGCTCTGAAGTCATCCTTTCCACTTCTGAATCGGCTCATGTCTGTGGCTGCAGCAGTTATGCAAGCTTCAGTCCAAGTCACCCAACTTCTTCTTCATTTTGCTTCTTGGGTGGCTGTAACGCACCCTTGTTGTTATTGTTGTTAGGTGACGTCAAGTTCAGCCCGACTCATAGTGACCCTATGTACAGCAGATTGAAACACTCCCCGATTCAGTGCCAGGCACACGATCTTATTTATGTTTAAGCCCATTGTTGCAGATACTGTGCCAATCCATCTGGTGGAGGGTTTTCCTTTTTTTGCTGACCTGCCACTCTCCGAAACATGATGTCCTTTTCCAGGGATTGGTCTCTCCTGACTACATGTCTGAAATATGTTAGATGCAGTCTAGCCATCCTTGCTTCCAAGGAGCACTCTGGTTGCACTTCTTCCATTGTATAAGCCAAACCCCATAAAAAAAGAGCATCAGACTGAATTCTCACCAACCCTCAGGAATGCCCCTATTAGCCAGAGCATTCACACAAGCGCCCCCATTGGTTGACAGCCACTTATAGAATGGCTACCTGAGAATGGGATGCCCACCCACCCCTGGGCAGCATTGGTTGGGGCCATATTTGGGTTTGATGTTTTGCAAATGTTTCCTTTGCTTACTTTAATTTTTCCCTGGGTCTGGGTCAGTTCCCCACCTAATTCTTTGTTCATCATTTACTGAGGCCTAATTGTTCTCCTTCCTTCTGTTTCCCCATGTTTTTCCTGGAGATTGCTCATTTTGGACACAGCTCTGCTCATGTAGAACCATGACCCCCATATCTCTTTGGCAAATCTCTTCCCCATTTTGAGTCTCAGTATCCCTGTATATATATTGGGGCTACTAATTCCCACCTCATTGAGTTATGAAAGGATTCGGTTACGTGTGAGCTCCTGTCCCAAAGCAAGCACTAAGCAAATATGCCGTCAGCCCTTCCTAAAAGCCGTCAAAGAACGAAGAGGTTGAGCTGGGCTCCAACAGAGAGGAAGCTTGCATCCAGGCCTCAACTGGGCATCTAGCTTGCTGTGTGACCTTGAGCAAGTCTCTTTCCTTCTCTGGAACTCAGTTTCCCCATCTGCCAACTGAGGATTGGACCAGAGGAGCATTTCCCAAACTCAAAAACAGAGGTTGAGTCATACCACAGAAAGAGACAGAGACAGGCAAACATCATCTTTGACTGAACACTTTGGGAAATGTCACCTATTGATTATTAAAGGCGAGAGACTGTGCTGCCCAATGTGTAGTCACTAGCCCCATGTGATGGGGCTGGGATTTAGTCCAATTGGTAGAGTGCTGCTCTGCAGTCTCTGAGGTCCCAAGATCAATTCCTAGCAGCAGAAAAATGGCAGAAGGACATTCCCCCTCCTGAGGGAATCCTAAAACAATCAACCACTGAAAACCCTATAAGGGTCGCTATGAGTTGGACACGACTCAACAGCACCTAACAACAAGCCCCGTGTGACTACTTAAGTTAAAATTAAATAAAATTTAAGATTCAGTTCCTCCCTCTCGTTAGCTACGTGCTCAGTCTACTCTTGGCATTGCCAGTGACTACAGGGTTGCACAGAAGAGATTAGAGCATTCTCTTTATCACAGACAGTACTATTTGGTGGTACTACACAGGGGCTGGAGTTTAGCTCAGTTGGTAAAGCTCTGCTCTGCACTCTCTGAGGATCAGGGTTCTATCCCAAGCACCACAAAAATGGGAGAAGGATGTGGCAATCCACTCCTGAAACAATTAGCCATTGAAAACCCTATGACAGTCACTATGAGTCAGACTTGATGGGATGACAACAGTCAGAGGGGCCTGTTTCACTTAAACCCAGCTCATCCCTAACACAGGTGACCACATGGCATAAAGTCCATGGCATAAAGTCCTTGCGATTATAAGGCTTCCTCTGCAGAGCCTTGATGGCCAGCATAAGAAATACTACCACTCCCAGGAACATGGGCTGGGCAATGTTGCGTGAGGGGATCACTCAGGCCCTTCTGACCCTGACAGTGGAGGGGAAAAGCATTCCAGCAGCCAAATTCCTCCTGGGGGAGGGAACTGAATGTGTTCAGCAAACATTTTTTTCCTCTGTGGCTTAAAGGACATTATCACTGTACAAAGAGAGCACCTTGGTGTGGGTCCCTTGCATTGGGAAGAAAGGGGGCAGAGAATGTAATTGTTCGAGGTAATAAAGTAAATGGAATTTGGAAGGAGAGATGAAAGAGGAGATGGGAGTGGGTTGAAGGGCAGAGAGAAGCAACTTGGGGAAGACAGAGCCAGGCAGGAGAGAGGACCAGGGGCCAGGACAGCTGAAGGGCTCTTTTTGTCATCATTTTGAGACAGGGTCTCATGTGTAGCCCAGGCTAGCCTTGAACCCTTGATCCTCCTGCCTCAGCTGGGGTTGCAGGAATGCACCCCTGAGCTTAGTTGAAGCGGTCTTGAGAACAGAAGGCTGGCTGGTCATTTTTAATGCAGTTGGGCTCCCCTCTACTACCCCCCACATCGAGTCAGCAGATATCTGCCACTCTTGACAGAGGCCTTGGAAGACTGTGCCTTACCTGTGGGCTGCCAGTGGGGTTGAGACCACCTTTGAGGGAGGGAGCGCTGGAGTAGATCGAAGTTTCAGCCAAAGCAGGTTAGATGGAGAGAAGAGAGGTAGAGGATAAAGGACTCACGCGCTGAAGGAGATTGGGACGTGTGGCGGCTCTAAAACACAGCCCCACATTCTGGGATAATCTTCTCTCATGGAGATGTGGGTTTTGTATGCCTTACCCTGAAATACAGGCTGGGATTTAGCTAAATTCGTAGACTGCTGCGCTGCAGTCTCTGAGGTCCCTGGTTCGATTCCTAGCATCACAAAAATGGGAAAAGGACATGGTAATCCACTCCCTAGGCAATCCTGAAACAATCAGCCATTGAAAACCCTATAGTGGTCACTGTGAGTCGGAGACAACTTGATGGCACCTAGCAATGGCACCTAACAACAACAACAACAACAACCCTGGAATACGGGCTCCCTGACTGCTTGACTAATAGAATATGGTGGAAATGACCCAAATCTTAAGAAATGGGCAGGTTCCACTTCGAGGTTTTTGGGATACTTGTCCTTGGAAACCAGCTGCCATGTTGTGCCCAGGGCATTGAACAGGCCATGTGTCAGGGTTCTGGCCATATGTCCTGGCCAAGTTCCAGTTCACAACCAGTGACAACTGCCAGACATTTGAGTGAAGAAGCCTCTGGATCCCACCAGCCCCTTCACTGCCTGACTGAGGAAAGACCACATAGCTGAGACCAGTCAACCTACAGAATCACAAGAATCAAAAGGCAAATACTCTTGTTTTAAACCATGAGGTTTTGGTTGACTTGTTTTGGGTGACTCATTTTGCATCAATAGATAAATGGGAATAGGATAAATGGGAATCATGAAGCCCATCACAGAGGAACGGAATATCAGAGCCAATTGTTCATGAAATCTCAAAGGGTAAGGGCATCTTAGCCAGCCAGAACACCTGGAAGATGACTACGCCAACATCTGGATGACCTTGGCTTCAGATAAAGTTTCTGCTGTGACCCTGAGGAGTTGGCCCAGAGACCGTCCAAGTGAAAGACAGAAAAAGGTGCCAATGATGACGTGGAAATTTCTAGCAATTGTCCTCAGTGACAGCATAAGCTGATGTTGGAAGGAGATGAGGAGGAGGAGCAGATTTGGAGGACGAGGACAAGACTGATTATCTAGACTCAGTGTTGCATTTGCAAAATGTCCTCTGTAAATACCAGAACCTGCTGATGGATTAATAGAAGAGTTCTTGCTGGAAGGTTCACCCCATGTTCTCACAGCAAAAATTTGAGGGCTCTGAATCCTAAACCTCATTCAATCACACCCTCACTCATTCATTCACTCACTCATTTAGTCAGCTGTTAAGGCAGTTACAGTTTGGTGCTTAAGAGCATAGATCATAGAGCCAGACTGCCTGGGTTCAAGGTCCAGCGCTACATCTTCCTAGCTGCATAGGCTCATGCAAACAACTTAATCGCAGTGTCTCAGTTTCCTTGTTTCTAAAATGGGCAT
>VMDO01001580.1:76711-155384 GCA_007922755.1 Pedetes capensis
CCCCCCCCCCCCCCCCCCCCCCGCAAGCCATCCTTGTGCAGTCCTCGGGTCCTGTTTCCTCAGGTTTACTTTTGTTGGGGGCAGGGTGCTTGGTTTGTTTGTTTGTTTTGAGACAGAGTCTTGTTATGTGCCTCAGGCTGGCCTCAAACCCTTGATCCTCCTGCCTCAGCCCCCTGAGTGTTCCGATTACAAGCAGATGCCACCACACCCAGCCTCAGGTTTTATACTGTCTTGTCCCATTCTGAGCTTCAAAAACACCCTTTGAGGTTGGCCTAACAGTGACCTTATCCCCATTTGACAAAGGTAGAAACTGAGCCCTCCCCCAAATCGATGTCCTTTGCCTTTGTGGCTTTCACAAATTGCGTGTCCCATCAAAGGCGCGCAGACATGAGTGGCTCACAGACTCCATGTCTCCCCTCAGTCAGCTGGGCTTCCTCTGCTTGCAACTTTCCTGAGAATGAAACCTTGGATGTTACCAACCGTGTGCCGCTACGCTATCCCTGCCTGCTCCAGCAGAGGTTCTGCAGGCATGAGGTGGGGCCCCCGCCCAGGCTGGTCCTCTCCCCGCTTGTCTCCTGGAGGGAGTGGGTGTTTTTCCATTTGCGGTGGCCACACAGCACCCCACCCAATACCATCTTCATGGATGCTTGAAATTCCCCCTATCACGAGTCATTCTCTCAGGTTGAGCAAGCGTTCCAGGGAATGTCCTCTTGATAGGCAGGTTAGCTGAGGCTTTCGCAGGCAGCACAGAGGAAAAGGGAATTGAAAATGGCTCCTGCCACTCCACCACGATGAAACAGCCACATGCCTCTCTGAGGACTTTGGAAGGACATTTTCAAATAGATCCCACACCCTACCCAAGCCCTCAAGTCATTTACAAACCCGCCTCTAGGCCTGCCTCACTAGACATCCTGAGCTGGGCGCCCAGGGCTGATGTCACATCAGGCGTGCCCTTTGTTGTTGTTAGGTGCCACCAAGTCAGGTCCAACTCATAGCAACCCTATGTACAACAGACGAATCACTCCCCAACACTATGCCATGCCTGGCACTATGTCAGTGCTTCTTTGCTATTCATAGGGTTTTCAATGGCTGATTGTTTTTGGGGGAGTGGGTTGCCGGGACCTTGTTCCAAGCCTACAGTACCTGGTGTTCCCAGGCAGTCTCCCATCCAAGGACTAGGCAGGCCTGACCCTGCTTAGTTTCAGAGATCTGACAGGATCAGACGCCAGGGTGGTATGGCTGTAGGCCTGGCATGCTCTAGTTTGGGTAAAACTAGAAAAGATCTGCCGGCTCTTTCTTTTCCTTCTTTTCTTTCCTGTCTGCTTCTTACTCTTTGCTCTTCCCTTTTTTTCTCTCTCTAGCAACCACGTGCACACCTCTCCCTTCCTTGTCTGTCTAAGGTACTTTTCCGTCTAGGAGCCTGCTTACCTCTGTTCTCTCGGACTTTACCTTTCCCTGGGAAATAGAAATAGCCTTATGTAGATTCACCCAGTTTAAGGTGAACCCAGTTTAAGGGAACCCAGTTTAAGTTCCTTTGCAGGTTCTCCAGGTGCCTCAGTGTTCTCTGTAATTATTTCTAAAAGGGGTACTATCTTTAATAAACCTGTTCTATACTCTCTACTGTAACATCTGTGTCGGGTATAAGTTCATTTATATGCCGGATACGAGGACCAGGGTTTTGCTGCCAGATTCCCAGATCCGTGCTCTGGACCTGCCTCTCTGTGCTCTCTCTGCGAATCTCCAAGATCACTTTCAGGTTTCCTGGCATAGGTTACTGACCCTTTGACAGCCGAGAATGGGCCCTGAAGATGGTCACTTCCTTTGGCAGATGGAGAAACCCTGGCCCAGAAGGAGAAGTGACCTCAGGAAACACAGCCCGTCAGGGCACCAGGAGGTGGCACTGCCCATACCACTCCTTCCAGGATGGGGTGCAGAGTGGCGCACTGGTCTCCTGTGGGTCATGGGCCACTTAGTGGCCAGCCCAGGGCCTCCCCACATGGAGTTCACTTAATTCACACCTCCCTCACAGAATTCCCTCCTGCCACGGATATACATTATCTGGGGCTGCCATGACCCCTCATCCTTCATACATTTATTTATTTTTTGTGGGGCTTGGGATAGATCCCAGACCCTCACGAATGTGAGGCAAGTGCTTGACCATCGAGCCACATCCCTAGCTCATCCACTCCTTCTTCTTTGGCATCAGGGCCTATTTGTTTTTAGGGAACGAGCCCTGACGTGCTGGTCCCCGGTCCCTGCTGCCAGAGCAGCATTTCTGGCTTGTCCCAAGCCTTGTTCAGCTTCTCTGTCCAGTCTCTAGGCAGTTCTGGATTCTTCCAGTCTGTTCTTTTCTTGCCTAAATAAACTGAAGTAAGTTTCTCTTGCTTGTGTGAAAGAACTTGAATTGAAATGGGCATGGTGGTGCACCCCCATAATCCCAGCACTCAGGAGGCTGAGGCGGAGGATCCTGAGTTTGAGACCAGCCTGGACTACGTAGTGAGACCTTCTCTCAAAATACACCAGAACAAAAAACAAAACAAAAACCTAACTCTAAGCCAGGCACGGTGGTGCACGCCTATAATCTCAGCAACTCAGGAGGCAGAGGCAGGAGGATCGCAAGTTTGAGACCAGGGGCAGTCTGCATAATTTAGCAAGACGCTATCTCAAAAAAAGTAAAAACATGGGCTGGGGGTGCAGCTCAGTGGTCCAGCACTTACAGAGCATGCAAGCATAAGGCCCTGGGGTCAACTCCCCATACCACCAAAAATAAAAAATCAAAATAAATAAAAATAAAAAAGGGGCTGGAGTGTGGCTTGCCTAGGATAATGTGAGACCCTGAGCTCAACACCCCAGTACTAGAGGGAAACAAAAGAAGCCCTTCTAATCAAAATGCCTGCTTACAGGCAAGACAACTCTGGTATGAAGAGGTGATGTGAACACAAACAGGTGGAGGCCGGTCTCCTGCCTTCCAGCCCAGGCTTTTGCCTCACACCACAGGGCCAACTACAAGCAGCTGGGTCCTGAGGGAAGACAGAAGCAGGAGCCAGAGGGGGCAAGTCTGAGTGTAGAAGGTATGGTGGGGAATGGAGAAGGTTTGAAATCAGTAGATATTCCATTTGAACTCCACTGCTGTCACTTCCTAGTTGTGGGGCCTTGGACAAATGATCTCATCTTCCCAGAGCCCAACTTCCCTCAACTGTAACATAAGGACAATAAAATCATCAGATAGACACAGACCCATAGGAACACTGTTGGTGAGTAGGTCAGTGGGTGGATTTTAGCCTATGCATGTCCTGCCCCAGCTGGATCCCTTTGTGTGGTGAACAACCTGGGAACACCAGGTGCTGTAGGCTTGGGAGATGCACCCAGCAACCCTCTCCCAAAATTCAATCTGCCATTGAAAACCCTATGAACAGCTATGAGTTGGATACTGACTGGATAGCACCTAACAAGAAGTATTATGACGGGCTAGGATTTAGCTTAGTTGGTAAAGCGTTGCTCTGCAGTCTCTGAGGTCGTGAGTTCAATTCCCAACACCACAAAAATGGGAGAAGGACATGGCAATGCACTCTGGAGGCAATACTGAAACAGTCAGCCATTGAAAATCCTATGAGTTGGATACAGGGGTCACTGTGAGTTGGATATGACTCCACTGCACCTAACAACAACAAGTATTATGACATCATGACCACATGCTCTGGAAACCTCTGGCAGTCAGTGTCAGAACAGCAAGACACAAGTACCTCCCTTTCTATCATCCACCTCCAGACCTCCTAACCTTCCCTGTGTTAGAGGGTGATAGACAGGAAGAAAGAGAATTAAGGGACCTCTGCAGTCACCTATTACCCAGCTATTTGCTTTCTAGCCATATGCTTCCCAGCCCTCTGAGCTATGAATAGCAATGTAAACTCCCTCTGAGACAAATGCCTTGATCTAGTGGCCGGCACTTCCCTGTCAGGAGGAAGCAGAGGACTGAGATCACCCTGCATTTAGCAATGAAGGACGATAAGGACTGTGTGAGACTCACCCACCCCCAGCAAGGGAAAAGGACATGTTTCAAAAGAACCATTCCCTTATCAACATCACAGTCATCTGGATTCCTAACCTTTTGAAACACCTGCTTCAGGCCCATTCCTTAGAAGACATTGAGGAGCCTATCCACCCATTTAAGGCACAGAAGCCAGGAATGTTTTTTTCCTCCCCTGAAGGTCCAAACATCACTATGAAGGACCATGTGATCCCAGCTCGAGGGTGTACTCTCTTTATCATGTCTATATTCTCTACCTTTAATAAACTACATCTATATTTTCTACTATAGTTTGTGTCTCATATAAATTCTTTCATAGGCTAAACTCAAATGAACTGAGGTAATATTTGCTGCATGGGACGTAGCTGCAGCCGATCTCCCAGCAAGGCCCTGGGACCTGGTGGACCTGCTCACTCTCCTTCCTGGGAATAGCCGGATGGCCTCAGTGCCCTGCATCTCCTTCTAGGGTTTTGCAGGTAGCTGGGCACAGAACACAGGGGTCTGGACTCTTCTCTCACACCGTGGCTTTCAGTTTGGTGAAAAACTGAGATATAGCCAGGCCCAGGCGATATGTCCTTCCTGCTCCAAAGTTCTGAAGACTCCAGGGGGGAACCCTGCCCCCAGCCTCTTCCCTGAGACCCGGGGCAGGTGGAAACCAGGGTGCAGCATCTCCTGGGGCGTCGAGCCTCTGCAGGTATGGGAGTCGCCTGCTGCAGCCAAGGCGCCTCTGGCCTCTCTCTTCTCCGGTAGAGCGAAGCAGCCGAGCCACGAGTGGCTGGCCTGGGGCCTCAGGGAGAGCCACGTGTGCTGGCCCGGCGCCTACCGGCTCTCAGGCTACTCTTACAATGGCCCCATTCACCAGGGAGAGGGGCTGGCCCTCACCAGCCACGGGGTGCTGTTCCAGGCACCCAGGGGTGGGGGTAATGGGGTGGGAGGCCAGAAACTGAGGAGGGGGCTGCTAAGGCTGGCAGCGGGGAAGGTGGCAGTCCCCACCCCGCTGCCACTTGACGTGGAGGAGACCATCACACAGCTGGGGCCACAGAGGTCAGATTCCCTGGGGCCCAGCAGGTATACGAGTGGGAGCAGACTTGGGGAAAAGTTAGTCATGGGGTTCTGGGGAGAGGGAGGCTGGGCCTTCAGCCCACGCTCTTGCTGGCATCCGCAGGCCCCTAGCCAGGGATGACGCGATCTTGGTCCCTCAAGCAACCCTTCGCGTAACAACTGGGGTATCTTGCCCAGGCCGCCTCGCACCTGCCCCTCCTCTCGGAACATTCTGCCCCCCCTCCAGGGTCCTCCAAAGGGACTTGCACCGTCCTATAAGGTCTCTGCCCCTTAGTCTTCCAGCTCTGCTCCCCAAGCCCACATCCAATCCAAGCTGTTCAGCCCCCACAATTTAAGCCCTCCCTAGCTCCCCACTACCTAAAGGACCACGATACCAGGGGCCAGACTATCATCTCTGCCCACCAGCACCCATTTCTTCTCCATCTGAGCTCCCGATCTCTTCATTGCTGGGAAAACCGGGTCCCCTACTCTCAATCCACGTGGCTTGGGTGGGGCTCAGGCACCAACCTGGCCAATCAGAGTGTTCCACCCTATGCCCTCCACCTCTGTGCAGTGATTGGGTCAAGCAAGTCATGTGACCTATATTCCTCCAATGAGATTTAAGTCCAGAACCTGCATATCCAATTTTGGAGAAATGAGTCTTTCTGCTGAGCTTGAGTTTGGAGGCGGCAGTGCATCAGCGTCCACACGCCTAGGTTTGGAAAGGGCCTGCTGCAGAGTGAAGCCGCTGGAGGAGAAGCAGGGCAATGGCTAGCCCAAGGCCCTTGTTTTTTGTTGTTGTTGGGTTTTTTTTGTTGTTTGTGTTTTTTCAGTACTGGAGAGTTGAACCCAGGGCTTCGCACATGCTAGGCAAGTGCTCCAGCACGGAGCCGCACTTCTACTCCCTTACTTCTTAGTCTGAGACAGGGTCTTGCTAAATTGCATAGACTGCCGCTGGCCTCGAAACTGCAATTCTTTTGCCTTGGCCTAATTTTTAGTTTCTTGAGTCACTATTTTCCTTTCCATCTAAACCTTTTGAAACAAAGTTTTCTGTGTCTTGCTGCTTATGAGTTCTGACCAACACAGACTCCCTGCCTACACCAGCCATGACCCACCTCTGCAATCCCTTCTGTCTTGCCCGCATGTGCGGAGCTGGACATTGCCCTGAAGACCCACATGACCCTGGCCTCCCTGCACTTTAATCCTGCTGGGACCTCTGCCTGCAATACTCTCACTCTTCCCTTTTGCACTTGCTCAGCTCTTAAAGGTCCAGTTTGAACATTAGTTCACCTCTGGAGCCTTTGCCAGTTCCTCCCCAGGGAGAATTTCCTCTTTGCCCCCATCCCTGTCACTCTGGAACTCGGCCGTGTCACAATGTGTTTACAAATGCATCTTCCCCCACTGGCTTGCTGAGCTTCCTGTTGAGTTTTCGTGCGTGAAATCTCTTTCTTCTCCATACCTCATACCTGGCCTGGCACATAGCAGCTGCTGGGAAAATGCTTGCGGGATGCCCTGCATTGCCATCTGCCTGGCTGGGCCCTGGCTAGGTGCAGGCGCTGTAGAGACAAGGCACACTCTGTAATCACTGCCAGTGCTGTGCACCGCAGGCACAACTCTGTGCACGTACTTTTCCTCAATATGGGCCCCTCCCTTCAGTCCAGCATCCCACTCAGACATCTAGGAACTTGAGTTTCCACAGAGGGGACTGCTTTGGAGTTGAGCAGATTCGAGTTCAAGCGCTGGCTTTTCCACGGGCTATTAGTGTAATCTGGGCTTGAACTTCCGCAAGTTCCCTTACACTGCAGTGAGTGCTCACTATGTGCTGCTGCTTATTGTTTTAAGCGCATTGTGTGTCCTAGGGCTTTAGGCCTTTTAATGACCCTGGGAAGTGTGGGGACTCATATTATCTTCCTCCCAGTGAAGAGGAAACTGAGGCTGAGAGGTGAAGTGTGGCTCAAGGCCATGGCTGGGAAGTAGCCAAGCTGGGGCGTAACGCGGGCAGCCTGGCTGCAACATCAGTGCTCTCCCTACTCTACTGTTCTGCCTCTTGAGGAACGAGGTACACTAGAACCTTCTTCCTGGGGTTCTTGGGCCCTTCGCCCTTCACCTCCTATGTCGCGGTGGAGCTGAGCACTGCTGGCAGCATCGCTGTGTTCCCAGCCTGCTGCAGCCAAGCTTCCCAGAGAGGGTTTCGGGGTCAAGCTGGGGGGAGGGGCTATGGCTGGCCCAGGACGGCGTCCACTTGGCTCTGGCTGCCTGGCAGAGGGACTCTGCTCATAATGCTCATTTGTCCAGTCTGTGGTTGAACGACTTCTGCATTCTCTGCACGCGCACCCTGAAGGGACAGAGGGGACAGGGTGCAGGCTCCAGCTAGGCCAAAGGAGCCCGTGGGGAACTGAGGCCTTGGGGGTCAGTATAAACTGTTGTCAAGAAACCCCAGCTCTGCCACCGCCTAATTATGAAAGCTTGGGCAAAATTTACAACCTTCCTGGGCCTCAGTCTCTTTGCCTGTGAAATGGGGACCCTAATGTCACCTACTTCATCTGGTGGCGGGAGAAGAAAGAAGATGATGCCATTTTCAGAGTATGTTGTGGGTACTCAATAAACAACAATGAATTATTAGTCTCATTCTGCTGTTTGCTCAGCTGGCTGCCCGTACTGCAGTCTTGGCTCAACTGTCCTGTTTTTTTTTTTTTTTTCTTTCTTTGGACTTCCTTCCTTCCTTCCTTTCTTTCTTTCTTTTTTCTTTTGTTTTCTTCCTTTCTTTTCTTTCTTTCTTTGGTTCCTTTTTTTTTTTTTTTTGCAGTACTGGGGGTTGAACCCAGGGCCTCATGCTTGCATGCTTTGCAAGTGCTGTACCACTGAGCTGCCCTCAGCCCCCCCTTTTTTTTTAATTTTTTGAGACAGGGTCTCGCTAAATTACATGGACTGCCTCTCGTCTCTAACTTGCGATCTTCCTGCCTCTGCCTCCCAGGTCGCTGGGATTACAGGTGTGCGCCACCATGCCCAGCTCTTCTTTTGTGTTTTTTTTTTTTCTCTCTTTTTTTCTTCCCTCCCTCCCTTCCTTTTTTCCTTCCTCTCTTTCTTTCTCTTTCTTTCTTTTTTCTTTTGGGGCAGGGTCTCACCATATATTCCAAATTGGCCTTGAACTTGCCATATGGAGGTTAGGCTGGTCTCAAACTGATGATCCTCCTGCCTACGCCTCCAGAATGCTGGGATTATGGGGGTGTGTCATAGTGCCTGGCTTTCCCCAATGTTTAGTAGTGTGACTTCAAGCCAGTTACTTAACCTCTCTGTGCTTCAATGCTCCCTTGTAAACTGGAGATAATCACAAAAGAATAATAAAGCCGTGGCATGCCTGGCGCATAGAAAGTGCTCCATGAGTTTAGCACTCGCTGTTTTTATTCTCGCTCTGTGAGACCTTGAGCAACTCTCTGCTCCTCCTCAGGTCTCAGTTTCCTTCTTTATTCGGTGGAATGTGGACTTCACTGTCAGTGCCACTTGCTAACAGGTCCCCAGCCTTGGCCTCTTTCTTCAGGGACAGCTTCTGTGTCCCTCTTGCTCACTGCCTGTCCCAGCACGTGGCCAGGGCCAGGCACATGATAGGCCCTCACCCAGTGTTTGTAGAACTTTTGTTTTCCACATAATGAGCGAGCACTGATGTGGTGTTTATTACATGCCAGGCACCCTTCGGGGCGCTGTTCTGGTATAAACACTTGCACTCCTGCTCATCCTGGAGGGAGCAACTATTCTTTTTGTCTGACTGTATATTCTTATTCTTATTCTTATTCTTATTATTTGTGGTACTGGGGGTTGAACCCAAGGCCTTGTGCGTGCTTGGCAAGCATGCTCTACCACTGAGCTACATGCCCAGCACCCCCTGCCCTTTTTGGACTTGAGGCAGACAGTTGAAAAGTAACATGCCTTGGGACCGGGCATGATGGCACACACCTGTAATCCCAGCGATTTGGGAGACAGAAGTAGGAGGATCCCCAGTTCAAGACCAGAGGCAGCCTGTGTAATTTAGTAAAACTCTGTCTCAAAGTTATAAAAAAAAAGGGGGGCTGGGGGTGCAGCAGCTCAGTGGTAGACTACGTGCCTAGCAGAATAAGGCCCTGGGTTTAACCCCCTAGAACTGAAAAAAAGAAAAAAGAAGAAGGACCATGTTTGGGGTTTCTGATACAGGCCCTCTGCCTCCAGGGTTCACCCTCTGACCTTCTCTGCCCCTGTCCCCTCTGTTCAGGAGTTGGGGTGCATCGTGAACTCACCTATCCCCGGGCACCCATTACTTCTCTCCTGGCAGGGGTCCCCCTCATCCCAGGAAGAGAGGTGGGGGCTGGTTATGGGGAGCAGGGAGCTGAACAATGGACCCCGCCTCCAGGGGCTGGCCTGCCAACAGCACCATCCCCTAAGTCCCACAACAGCCTGGGCGTGGCTGCTTCCTGCTGCTCTTCCAGAGCTTGGAGCTGGAGCCAAATGGAGAACAGGAAGCAGCCTAGAGGCCTAACTTCCAGGATCACTCCAGGCCCGGGCTGTGCGGTGGCCAGCAGGAAGAGCCAGGGGTGTGCTGAGTCCAGCCTCCCTCCCAAGGATGCTCACCAGGCACGCTGGCTCCAAGACTGTAGGGGGAGGGGAAGCAAGGCACTGAAAACCCCCTTGGGGGGGGGGTGCCTCTAGCATGGACAGGGTCTTTGCACAGCCCGACGGGTCGCAGGCCATCTTGGCTGAGAAGGGCTCTGGCCTCTCCCTGGATGCTGGAGGGCTGGAGGGAGGGCTCTGGGCAAGGAAATGCTGGAGCAAGAAGCCTGAGGGCAGGTGACAGCAGAGAACTGGAGCCTGAAAGCAGCAGCCAGTGCAGAGCTCTGGGGAAGTTAGCCGGAGAGCAGCTCGCAGGCTGGAAACATCTGTCAGATGTTAAAGTGTAAGGACATTTCTTTTCTTTTCTTGTTTTTTTTTTTTTTTTTTTTTTTGCGGTACTGGGGGTTGAACCCAGGGCCTCGCATTTGCATGCTCTGCAAGTGCTGGACAACTGAGCTGCACCCCCAGCCCATTTTTTTGTTTTACTTTCGTTTTCTTGAGACAGGGTCTCACTAAATTATGCAGACTGTGTCTGGTCTTGAACTTGGGATCCTCCTGCATCTGCCTCCTGAGCCGGTGGGATTAGAAGTATATGCCACCTCGACAGAGCAAAGATGTTTCATATGCAAATTTTAGTTGCTGGGTGGTGGCACCCCACAGTCACTCTGCCACAGCTCAAGATTGAGACAATGTCCTAGGAATGAGGTGGGGCTGTGGACAGGGCATCTGGGTATTGGGAATTCAGTGGACACAACTTTGGCAACTGATGAGGTGGGCTGCCCTGACTGCCACACCTCTGAGGCTGCTCACAGGTAGGCACTGGGGCTTCAGGCTGTGTCGTCCCTTCCGCAGGCGTCACATCTGCATGATCTGGGTCTTATGTGCTCACCACCTCTGCAACCTCAGGTCACATCAGAGACCCTCTGAGGCTTGGTTTCCTCACCTCTGAAGTGAGACTAAGAGGGTTGTTGTTTGTTGTTGTTAGATGCCGTCGACTCGGTATCCGACTCATAGCGACCCTCATAGGGTTTTCAATGGCTGACGCTTTTGGGATTGCCTTGGGAGTGGATTGCCAGGCTCTTCTCCCATTTTTGCGGTGCTGGGAATTGAACTCAGGACCTCAGAGACTGCAGAGCAGCGGTCTACCAACTGAGCTAAATCCCAGCCCCGGCTAAGAGGGTAGACTTGTATTTTTCCAGCCACTACAGTGTGCTAGGCATTGAGTGATATAAATGCCTTATGTGGAATATTCTGTTTTAATTGTTACAGTGACCCTATAGCCCCCACATGCCTGGCAACTTGTCATGCTGTGGGGGCTTACATGTTGCTGTGATGCTGAAAGCTATGCTTCTGGTATTTCAGATACCAGCAGGGTCACTCATGGTGGAAAGGTTTCAACTGAGCTTTCAGACCAAGGCAGACTAGGAAGAAGGACCCTGCAGGCCACTCCCAAAACAATTAGTCATTGAAAACTCTATGAAGAGCAGAGAAGCACTGTCAAATAATGTTTTGTTGTTAGGTGCCACTGAGTTGGATCTGACTCATGGTGACTCTGTGTATAACAAAAGAAAGACTATTCCACACTGTGCCATGCACACAACCTTTGTATGTTTGAGCCCATTGTTGTATCCACTGTGTGGTCCCTGGGGAAGGACATCACGTTTGGGAGAGTGGCAGGTCAATGAAAAAAAGGAAGACCCTTAACTAGGTGGATTGACACAGTGACTGCAACAATGGACTTAAACATAAAAAAGACCTAGGAGTGTTTCATTCTGTTGTACATAGAGTTGCTATGAGTCAGACCTGACTCAACAGCACTTAACAACAACAACCAACAACAACAACATCAGCAAAAGGAGGTCCCAGGGTCTTTACTCCATTCCTGTCATTAAGGTCAACTCTAGTTTGAGAGAGTAACTGTTCCTTAGTCATCTCTTGAATACTTTCCAGCCTGGGGGCTCATTTTCTGGCACTATATTTGATAGTGCTTTTTTGCTACTCATAGGGTTTTCAATGGCTAATTGTTTTGGGAGTGGCCTGCTGGGTCCTTCTCCATAGTCTGTCTTATCCTGAAGCTCAACTGAAACCTGCCCGTAATGGGTGGCCCTGCTTGTATCTGAAACACCGGTGGCATAGCTTTCAGCATCACAGCAACATGCAAGCCCCCACAGCATGACAAGCTGACAGACACATGGAGGACTGTCAAATATAGTGTCACAAAATGAGCCCCCCTGGCTGGAAGGCATTCAAGAAGCAACTGGTAAAGAATTGCCTCCTTAAAGTAGAGTCAACCTTAATGACAGGAATGGAGTAAAGCCCATAGGACCTCCTTTTGTTGATGTGGCACAACTCAAAATGAGAAGAAACAGTGTCTGCAACATCGGGCTCAAACATAAAAAGATCATGCACATGACACAGTGTTGGGTGTGTTTCATTTTGTTGTACAAAGTGTCACTATGAGTCAAATCTGACTCGATGGCACCCACCACAACCCTATAAAGTATGTGCTATTTTCAAATGAGACAACAGACAAGGGGGTTCAGTATCTGGCCAAGTTCACACTGTAAGTAGCAAAAACGTGAAAACCTAAGATGTCTCAGTCCAGAGAATGCACTATGAATGATGTCACATGTCACATTTATCACATCAGGCAGTCATGAGAGGCACAGGAACCGGTGCATGTAAAGCCTCAAAACAGGGGCTGGCTCATAGTAAGCGCTCTATAAATTAAGTGTGAGCTCTTGTAGAGTAATCAGTGAAGATGTGAACACCCAATTCAATTGGCTAAACATTAAGGAGATTTATTACTGTTATCAGGGAGACCAGGGGAGTGCGGGTAGGCAGGCTCAGAAATCTGGCAGCAAAATCTCAGTTCTTGTATTTGGCATATAAAATAATTTATACCCAATACAAGAAATTATAGTACAATATGTTGTTCTTTGTTTTTAGGTGCCGTCAAGTCATGTCTGATCCTACATACAACAAATGAAACACTCACCAACACTGTGCCACGCCCAGCACGATATGAGTGCTTCTTTGCTATTCAAAGGGTTTTCAATGGCTGATTGTTTTTGGGAATGAGCTGCCAGGTCCTTCTCCCAAGCCTACAACACCTGGTGTTCCCAGGCAGTCTCCCATCCAAATATTAACAAGGAGTCACCCTGCTTAGCTTCCAAGATCTGCTGGAATCCGATGCCAGGTGGTATGGCTGCAGGCTTAGTATAGAATATAGGTCAGACTTGACTCGATGGCACCTAACAACAACAAAGATGGCACGCTTTTAAGGTGAAACTGAGGTACCCGAAAAAGCTTAGGTAGATCTGCAAAGACACTTGAAATACACCGTGTTCCCTGGGTGAATCTGTGTAAGGATATTTCTATTTTCCAGGGAAAGGTAAAGTCAGAGTGAACAGGGGTAAGCAGGCTTCTAGAGGGAAAGGTGCTTTGGATAGACGGGGAAGATGGTGGGCCCGAGAGAAGAGAGAGAAACTTGCATGTGGATACTGGAGAGAGAATAGAAAAGTAGAGAGGAAGAAGAGGGGTGGGAGTGAAGAAGAGGGGAAGAAGAGAGAGACTGGGCCTGTGTTCCCTCTCATCTTATTCAAACTAGGGCACGCCTACGGTGACAGCAGCCCAGGATTCCTAGTTCCGGGTGCCTAGTGTGATGGAGGTCTAGGGTCTTTGTATTGTAATGGCTTGAGGGCTTGGGTAGGGTGTGGGACCCATTTAAAAATGTTCTTCCAATGTCCTCAGAGATGCACATGGTTTCCTCATCATGGCGGAATGGCAGGAGCTATTTTCGGCCCCCCTTTCCTCCATAACGCCTGCTAACACCTAAGCTAGCTACCTGACGTTATGTCTCCACCATCCAGTCCCAAAGCATTCCTGGCTTTGGGACTGATGGAGTCAGTGGTTCAGTGAGGCACAAGGACCTGGGAACTTTCTGTCCCCTACTAAACCTGTCTCCAGGTTGGCCTTGGCTCAGGGGTGGCTACTCTCTTTCTGGCACATGGATACCAGCAATACCTGCAGGACCAACTGTCCAGCTCTTCTTCAGCAAGCAGAGGCAACCTCCCTAAGCTAGACATTTAAAACCTTTCTTTCAGTCTGATTGGGTGAGTTAGGTCATGTGGTCTGCCCTGGCCCAAGGATAACACTAGAGCTGATTGGCTAATTTCTGTGGCTCCACGCCTGGGGCCCAGATGTGGGTGACTTTTCCCAGCTTCTGAGGGTTAGCAGGAGGAAGGAAGGTTCAGTTGGGAAGTCCTAGAGGGGCTGTGGTTGCAACTTTAAGAACTAGTGACCCTCGCCCGCTGGGGACTGGAGTGGGAGGAGCCCCCGGGTTATACAAATAGTTTCAGTACAATGTGCTATCCAGCATCCAGTGGTGCCGGATCCAGGGAGGAAGCGGTTTATTTGGACTGAAGGAGGAGGTGTGTTTGTGGGAGGTCCCAGGAGGCTTTGCCACAGAGTCCTGAAATATGAGAAAGCTTCTGGCTGGAGGGGCCTGGAAAGAGGGTCAGAGGATACAGTACGTGCCAAGGTCTGTGCGCTTCTTAGGGTAAGGGGTAGCTGGGAGCAGAGGAGCACAGAGAGGAGCCTTCAAAACCAGAACTCAGTGTGGGGTGCAGCTCAATGGTAGAGTCCTCCCCTAGCATGCTCGAGGCCCTGGGTTCTATCCCCACCCCCGCAAAGGGAAAAAAGAAAGACAGAAGGAAAGAAGAGAAAAGAAAAAAGAGAAAAGAAAAGAAAAGGAAAGGAAAGAAAGGAATTCGCTTACCCCCACCTCCACCTCCAGACTGGAAGGGAGATAGTGACAGCAATTATGACTGAGCTACTAAGCGCTATGCCTCTGCGCATCAGCGATGTTGTTTAAGCCTCAGGACAGCTGTGTCTAGGGGGAAATACTGTCACTCTCCTATTTTACAGATAAGGAAATTGAGACGCGGAGAGACCTAAGTAACCCCCAGACTTGCCTAGATAACAAGGGCAGCGCTGGGGTATGAGTCTGGGCTGACTCCACAGCCAGTGCCTTCCATGTGCCATCTACTGCCTTCGCCAAACCCCCATCCCAGCAGAGGGAGGGCAGCAGGGAGGGGAGAGAGACGGTCTCATCGCCAGGCGTCATACCATGAGTCACTGCAGCTGGTGGCAGTCTCAGCAGGGGGATCTACATCTGGCAGACAAAGGCGGGAAGCCGGATTTTGCCTCTGATGGGAATGGAGGTGACCTTTGTTGAAGCCTCGATTTTCCTTAGGCCTGAGGGGTGGGGAAGAGATGGGGAGTATGATGTGCAAAAGGGGCTCTGAGAGCAAAGGCATCCTGCTTCCCAGACCTAAGTTCCTCAAACCCTCATTTCAAATTAATAATTCTCATTATGTCAAATATGCCAAGGGGAGGGGCACATGGATCACAGTACAGAGCACAAAGCTACTTTACACCAAGTCACTCAGGGATCGTTTTTCTTACTAAAGCAGAAATCCTGCCTAGTGCTTTGGCACATGCCTGTAATCCCAGGGATGTGGGAGGTGGAGGTAGGAGTATTGAGATTTGGGTGTCCGGGCAGCCTGATTAACTTAGAGACCCTGTCTCCAGATAAAAAATAAAAAGGGGGTTGGGAGGTGCAGCTGAGTGGTAAAGCTCTTGGAGAGTGGACGAAAGGCCCTGGGTTCAGCCCCCCAGTACCACACACACACACACACACACACAAACACGAAATCCTGGGTTTAAAATGTAAGCAGGAGCCGGGCGCAGTGGCGCACAACTGTAATCCCAGCTTCTGGGGAGGGGGAGGCAGGAGGATCGCAAGTTTGAGACCAGAGGCAGTCTGCATAATGTAGTGAGACCCTGTCTCAAAAAAAGTAGAAAAATGGGCTGGAGGCGGCAGCTCAGTGGTCCAGCACTTGCAAAGCATGCAAGCGCGAGGCCCTTGGTACAACCCCAGTACCGCAAAATAAATAAATAAAATGAAAGCAGCGATTGCCTTTTCAGCTTAACTTTTTGTTCTGCTTTCCTGTGCCTCTCTAAATTCTTATAGCAAACCATATTTTACTTTTTAATTGACCCCCCTGAAAAAAAAAGGAACAATAAAATTCATTATTACAATCCCTCCATGGATATATCTACATAAACCTATGCATATATGCATGGAATGATTTTGGAACGCACCAGAGGGAAATGACTTAAGTGTGGTGGCCCAGGGGAGGGGACCTGAAAGGCTGGGGAGCGGGGTGGAGGGGGCTGCCTTTGTGCTGCAGTATTTATTTATTTATCTTACCATATGCTTGCATAACCTCTTTCAAAGAGCTTTTTTGAGTCAAGAAGAATAACAAGACCACAGCCTGAAATCTCCACTAGGTCCCCTCTTGCCATCTTTGAACTCTATCCCTGGGGTCCCCGTCCTGTTCCCTGATCTGTCCCTCCTTTTTTGGAGAGACTCTGCTGCCAGAGGCTAAGCTGGGCAGAAGCTCCCTGGGAGGCCAAGTGGCCATTGTCACAGAAGTGGGTGCTTGGCAGCTCACAGCAAAGCTGGGAGGCTCCCCTTCTGTGTCCCACCGGTGCCCACTCCCTGCCAGAGTAGCCTGTCAATCAGATCTCCACCCCTACTCTTGGGGTGGAGCTGGCCCTGGCTGGGCTGGGCTGGGCTTCACTGGCTGCTGAGGGCATCTCGGCATGCCTGGACATCCTCAGGGCTCTACTTTCTCTTACCCTCACCTTTACACAAGCTGTTTCCTGAATGGCCCTTGTCTCCATCTCCCCACATTATATCTACTCAACAATCAGCCACTGAAAACCCTATGAGGGTCACTATGATTCGACCCAACTCTACTGCATCTAACAGGGACAACAACATGCAAACCTCTGGACAAATGCTCTCTCCTCCAGGCAGTTCTCCCTAGTCAGTCTTCTCAGAATTCCTCCCCCAGCCTCCCATTACACCCTGGGCTTCCCTAGTGCAGAAGTCTAGCTGTTTGACTTTTTGTTTTTGTTTTTGTTTTTTTCTTTTTGGTACTGGGGACCAAACCCTGGGCTTTGCACCTGCTAGGCAAGCGCTCTACCACTAAGCTAAATTTCCAGCCCGCTGTGTCACTTTTATACATACTCTGTAACTCTGGGCTAGTTACTTAACCTCGCTGTGCCCCAATTTCCTCAACTGTAAAACAGTGCTTTGCTTGTAGAGTTGTAAAGATAATATGACTTAATAGAGATAAGATGCACAGAGTAATGCCTTGTAGATAGTAAGGATAGAGTAGACACAGTAAAAACTCTCTGTTCTTTTCACACAATAGCAGGAATTGCCTGTCTGCCCTGCCCCACCCAGGGCCAGGAACTTTTAGGAGTTTCTTGAGCTCTGCAGCTGGGTCATAGCATCTCCATGTACATTCAGGGCCTGGTACACATTAGCCCTTGGCCATACACTCTTCCTTTTCTTTTTCACCACCCCTGCCCCCTGCAGTGCTAGGGATTGAACCCAGGGCCCCATGTCTGCTAGGCAAGCGCTCTACCCCTGAGCAATACTCCCAGCCTTGGACATTTCTTGCAAACTAAATGAAACAATTGATTCAAATCAATGAACATTTCTTTTTTCTTCTTCTTCTTCTTTTTTTTTTTTTTTTTTTTTTTTTTGTGGTACTGGGGGTTGAACCTAGGGCCTTGTGCTTGCATGCTCTGCAAGTGCAGTACCACTGAACTGCACCCCCAGCCCCCTTTTTTTTTTTTACTTTTTGAGACAGGGTTTTGCTAATTACACAGACTGCCTCTGGTCTTGATTTTGCGATCCTCGTGCCTCTACCTCCTGAGCCTCTGGGATTACAGGCGTGCCCCACTGCGCCCACTCCAACAAACATTTCTTGAGCATTTCCAAAGCCTGTGAAACATCTTCCACTTGTCCATGCAGCCCCTGTGTTACTGAGTACTTTCTACGCCTTAATGCCTTGTGTCTGTTTTGTGACATGGCCTGATGCCCCACTACAATAGAAGTTCTGTGACTGTTGCTTACCGTGTGTTCATGTGACCTGAAACCCTGTCTGGCCCATCCAGGTGCTTGGTTATATCTGTATCAAACATCCTGCATCCAGAACACTTTTCCCTGACTCTCTTTCACGTCAGACTAAAACCAAGCCCTCTCCTGTGCCCCTTGCACCCTGGGAATTCTATCTAATGCTGCCAGCCCAGTGGTCACCAGGCTTCTTCAATTTGAGGTTTTCTTGGTCAGCTCGAAAACTCTGGGAGGCAAACCCCAGAGCATGGTGAGTTGTAATAATAACCCACATCTGTTGCGTATTTGGCACGCACCAGCTCTTTACATGAGTAGCCTGTGTTGAGCTTCCAATGAGCCTGGGACAGAGTATTTCCTCACTCCCCCCTCCACTCCCCAGGGCAGGGACCTGAGGCTCCTGGAGGAGCAGCACCTAACCAGGCTCCCTGAACTGAGAGCTGTGGTCTCTAACCTCTACACACAATGCCTGTTCATTAAAGCCACAGTCATTTAGGCCACAAATGGAACAGTAGGCCTTGGCAAGTGTCCTCAGACACCAGGCTGCTGCCTCCAGCATCTCAGGCAAGCAGGAAGCAGCAGTTTGTGGCTCAGCTGATTCTCCGGCCCACTTCAGCAGTCAGGGGTAGGGTGCGGGACTCAACTCTGCAAGGAAGGAAACAAGGCACCATACAGGCGTTTTGCCTGCTCTTCCTTCTCCACTCTCCACGGCGGCCAAGGCCCAGAATCCCCTGCCGGTTCCCCTTGAGGAAGAGGCAGTGGGTGAAGTGGGGCGTTTTGTTTCTGAGCTGGCCGCCTGGGAAAGATCTTGGAAGATGGCTGGAGCTTCCTCCAGGCTATTAGCAAAAGGGAAACCAGCCAAGCCACTAACAAGTCTTTAAAAATAGAAGTTGCAGAATGAGTTCTGCCCTAACACTTACTCAAACAGGAGGGGGAAGTTACCCGGATTTCAGCTGGAAATTCAGCTTTCCCTCCTCTGAACTTCTATGATGTATATTTTAGCTTGAAATAATCTCAAACCAACAGAAAAGTCGAAAGAGTAATACAAACATCTCTTAACTGCTGTTTGCCTACATTTATGTTTTTTCACATTTTGCCACATTAATTTCCTTTCTCTATATATAGAAGATATAAATAAGAAATGCAGATATTGATATAAAATAGATGTTGTTGTTAGGTGACATGGAGTAGGGTCCTCCTCCTAGTGACCCTATGTACAACAGAATGAAACCCTCCCCAACACTGGACCATGCCTGGCACTATGCCAGTGCTTGTCTGTTATTCATAGGGTTTTGAATAGCTGTTTTTTTTTTGTTGTTGTTGTTGTTGTTGTTTTTTGTGGTACTAGGGGGTTGAACCCAGGGCCTTGTGCTTGCATGTGACCATGCAAGTGCTGGACCACTGAGCTGTACCCCAGCCCATTTTTTTACTTTTTGAGACAGGGTCTCGCTAAATCACGCAGACTGGCTGTGGTCTCGAACTTTCGATCTTCCTGCCTCCACCTCCCAAGCCGCTGGGATTACAGGCGTGTGCCCGGCTTGAATGACTGTTTTTGAAGTGGGCTGCCACGTCCTTTTCCCAAATAAAATAGATAAATGTATATAATTATTTCTGAATCATTTGAGAATAGATTGCAAACATCACACTTCCCACCCCGGGGTTACTGGGACTCAAACCCAGGGCCTCACACATGTTAAACGAGTACTCTACCACTGAGGTACACCCCACCCAGATCATGCCTCTTTATTCCTTAACACTTCAGTATATATTTCTTAATAACCAAGATATTGTCTTACATTGTCACCGTACAAATATTATTGTTGTTTTTATTAGGTGCTGTTGAGTCGGTGTCCGACTCATAGCAAACCTGTGTACAATAGATGAAACACTATTGTCAGTGCTTCTCTTTTATTCATAAGGTTTTCAATGGTGGGCTGATTTTTGGGAGTGGATTGCCAGGTCCTTCTCCCAAGCATACAGTATATGGTGCTCCCAGGCCGTCTTCCATTCAAGTACTAACCAGGCCAGACCCTGCTTAGTTTCTGAGATCTGACGGGATTGGAAGGGCTATGGCTGCAGGTGTACAGACATTAGACTCAGGAAATTTGCCACTGATCTAATACTATAATCCACTGCATCATATAATTTGTATAATTAGGTCAACTAGGAATGTATGGGGTTTGGGGAAGGTAATTTGAGTCAGGGTCTTGCTTTGTAGTTCAGGTTGGTCTCAAACTTGAAATCCTCCTACCTCAGGCTCCAGAATGGTGGGATTCCAGGTGCATGCCACCATGCCCAGCAGCTTTCTGGGCACATAACTCTCTAGGCGGTAAGTGCCTTTCTTAACAGTGAACTTTAGAAGAATACAGACCAGTTATTTTATACTTTGTTGCTTGGTTTCCCCACGTGTCTGTCAGCTTGTCATGCTGTGGCGGCTTGCATGTTGCTGTGATGCTGAAAGCTATGCCACCAGTATTTCACATACCACCAGGGCCACCCATGGTGGACAGGTTTCAGTTGAGCTTTCAGACTAAGACAAACTAGGGAGAAGGACCTGGCAGCCCACTCCCAAATTAGCCATTAAAATCTCAATGAATAGCAGAGAAACACTGTCAAATATAGTGCTGGAATAGTGCTGGAAAATGAGCCCCCCAGGCTGGAAGGCACTCAAAAGATGACTGGGAAAGAGTTGCCTACTCAGAGTATGGTCGATCTTAATGAAGGGAATGTAGTAAAGCCCCTAGGGCCTCCTGTTGCTGATGCGGCATGACTCAGAATAAGAAATGTGGTGGCTGTAACGTTGGACTCAAACATAAAAAGATTGTGTGTGTAGCACAGTTTTGGGTAGTTGTTTCATTCTGTTGTACTTAGGGTCACTGTGAGTCGGGTCTGACTTGATGGCGCCTAACAATAAGTACTTGGTTTGGGAGTGTCTGATGTCTCTTCATGATCAGACTGAGCTATGAAAGCTCAGCTGGAGTTTCATAAAAGTGATCTTGTGTGCTCCTCAGGGGAGCGTCTCCAGAAGTACCTGGTGTCTGTCTAGAGAGGGTGATGTTCATTTTGATCACCTGTTTAGGAAGGGTCTGGTTTTTCCACTGTATAAGTTACAATTTTCCCCCTTGCAAGTAATGAGCCATCTGTCGGGACACTTTCAGTTCGTGTAAATATCAGGTTCCTGCTGATTCTTGCAGCGTCTATTTCTGCTCAGCAGGAATTGGTGCTCCATCCCCTTTCACCTTCTTTGTCCTTGTCATTCCCACCACTGTGGGCACTGGGATGAGGCTTCTCTGACAATCTGACAGCAGTATTGATGTTATCGAGAAATGGGTTGGAAGGCTCGGCTTACTCACCACCCCCACCTTCAAAAGCCTTACTAGGTCAACCTTGGGACTCTGGTCCCTGCTCAGGTAGAGTGGGCCCAGCAGCTGAAAGGTATATGTGGGCTTAGGGGATAAAGGAATCCTTCCAAAGCCACACCTAAAAAGTTAAAGGCAAACCAGATAGGAAAAGCAGGTAAGTGCTGGGCTCCACCCTCAGGACCCTGGCTATGTCTGGGGTCAGCTCAGACAAGCTGTTGTCCTTCTGTCACAGGTTGTTCCTGGTGCCCCGTCAGACACAGCAAGGCATGATGCAGTGGTACACAGCGTTCGCATGAAGCCCGGCAGTCCTGGTTCAAGCGCAGGTATTGTAATAGGAAGCGTGGCTCTATGAGAGGAGATGATCTACTGCTTCATATGGGAAGCAAACAGACAAACCAAGCCAAAGCCTCCAAGTGTCACAGAAGCTACCAGCAAGTGAGCTAGCTGGACTGCCAAAGTATGGGATGTATCAGACCCCCATTTTTTTCTGGTCCCTGCATTTACAGGGTCTCTGCTGCCTGTGGAGACCCCAGGCTGCTCAGAGCTGGGGAATTCATTTATTATTTGAAGCATGAATGGCACTTGTCAGATTTGAAAAAGTACATTAGCCTGTTGAATTTCAAATAGCTTCACGCCCCCTCTGCTACCTAGCTGTGGTCTAAAGGACTGATTTTTCAGGCTTCACAGTACCCAATAAATGATCCAAGGATGGAGAAGAAATGTCCTTATGCAAACCGAATTTTATGGCTGGAAAGGATGGTCATATTTTGTTCCAAAGTTCCAGGGAAGCAGCTGAGGAGTGGATACTGCTGGGATTCTCCTGGGCACAACAGCTGGTTGTCCTTTAGGCACCTTTAGGCAGTAGGAAATGGTCACTTCACCTGAGCCAGGGCCACCAGCTCTGTGGCGAGAGGTGTTTCTCTATGCTGTGAGCTCAAACAGCAAATAGCAGGGCAGACATTTGGAGGAAGACTGCTGGTAATTGGGTGCTGGTTACACAAAAATAAACATTTTATTTTTCTTTTTATTTGTAGTGCTGGGGATGGAACTCAGCAGGGCCTAGTGCATGCTGGGCAAAAACTACCACGAAGGTGCAACTCCAGCCTTTAGACTGAGTATAAATCCCTGCTGTGTGATCTTAAACAAGTCACATGCCCTTCCTGGGCCATAGTTTCCTCATATATAGAGGCTCAGTGTGGAGTTATAAGCATAGTGTGCTGCCAGCAAACAAGGGTTCTCTGTTCTAAGGATTAGCAGTTGTTTTAGTCCATTTCCTGTTGCTATATGTGAATACCTGAGACCATGTAGTTTATAAAGAATATAGGTTTAAGCCAGGAGTGGTGGCGCATGCCTGTAATCCCAGCAACTTGGGAGGCCAAGGCAGGAGGATCACAAGTTTGAGGCCAGAGGCAGCCTGTATAAATTAGGGAGACCCTGTCTCTAAATAAACAAATAATAAAAAATGAGCTGGGGGTGCAGCCCACTGGTAGAGCAATTGCAAAGTATGTGTAAGGCCCTGGACCTCAACCCCCAAGTACAGAAAACAAACAAAAAACAGGTTTAATTAGCTCATGGTTCTGGAAACTGGGAAATTTCTCCCAGTACTAAATAAAACGAAACAAAATCAAAAACAAAAACAAAAACAGGGAAAGAGAAAGACTCAATAGGACTGTTCACAATATTTACCGTATTTGCTGGTGTCTAGGGACAGCAAGAGTCTCTTCTCATGTAAGGGAGAGCAATAATCATTGGAAACTTAATACAGTACCTTATTGGGTAGTAGGCTATCCAAGATCCCTGCTGGGATGTGTGCAGGTGGGGGTGGGAGAGAGGAAGTATTTCCTCTTTGCTGAGCTATGGGTAGAGGCTAATGGCCTTCCACGAGAATCCAATCCAATTAAGGGCCTGGCTTCAAGTCAACTCGGGTTCCTTTCCTGGCTGGAGCACCTTCCAAGTGACAAAATGAAACCTGTAACTTTCCCAAGATGAGACAGTCTCTAGGCGAGCAAGGCAGAAAGGGGCGGAGGGTAGGGTTTCTGCTCCCAGGGGAACTGGTCTGTATGGCAACCACATGGTTTCAGTGCAGAAAGGGGTAGAAAGGAAGAGAGAGAGGGGAAGCAAGGGGGGGGGGGGAAGAATGTGTGTGTATGTATATGTGCTGCAGCTAGGAACAGAAGCTGGATCCTCTAGCTGCCCATGAGACTAGCAGAAGACAAGGGCAGGAAGGGCAGGAAAGCAGAGGGACGCAATGAGGAGTCAGTGTTTCCAGGCCTGTTTCTGCTCCCACTCTACCGCACCAAGGAAGGGAACCAAGGGTGGGGAGGATGAGCCCTGCCCGAGGTCACCTAGCTCCCCATAGCAGAACTGGAAAGACAACTGTCCACAAAGCTAGGCTTAATAGTACTCAGAATGACGGGGATGCTAGGCAGGAAGAAAGGAAATTAAAGGGCCTCTGGCCACCATCTGCTTCCTGTCTACCTTTTGAGATGTGAATATCAATGTGAGCTTCCTCGAAGACAAATGGCCTGATCTGGTGGCCAGTATTCCCCCGGTAGTTAATATTCTTTACAAATAGCACAATTGCTAGATGCTTTTGAATTATGGTGACGGAGTTGAATATTGAATATACCATGGACTGCCAAAAGAACCAACAGAACCATCCTAGAAGAAGTGCAACCAGACTGCTCCTTGGAAGCAAAGATAGCTAGACTGCATCTAATGTATTTTGGAAATGTTGTCAAGAGGGACCAATCCCCGGAGAAGGACATGATGTTTGGGAAAGTGGCAGGTCAATGAAAAAAAGGAAGACCCTCAACTAGATGGATTAACGCAGTGGCTGCAACAATGAGCTTAAACATAACAAAGATCATGTGCATGATGCAGTGTCAGGGAGTGTTTTGCTCTGTGTGTATATAGGGTCACTATGACTCAGACCCAACTCAAAGGCACATAATAACAACAACAACAACAACAACAATAATACCTTCTTACAAATGGCCTAATCTCTAGCCAGTAGCACCTTTACACGTGGTCTGGTGTGTAACTAGTAACTTTACATATGAAGACAACAGGTAAACAACAGGTGCTTCCACGTCCAGGCTAGAAAAGAGGATTCTCATTTGAGGCAAAATCTCTCCTGCAATAAACTAGAAAATATATTTTACAGGCTAGGAAGGTCAGCCTAAGCCTATGGGTGAGAGAAATCTCACAGATCTGAAGACAAGATAAAAGAAAAGGGGGTGGGGATATCTATCCCCTTAATGAGATTGTTATTGTTGTTAGGTGCTGCTGAGTAGGGTCCAACTCATGGCGACCCTGTGTACAGCAGAATGAAACACTCCCTGATCCTCTGCCATGCCGGGCACTATACTAGTGCTTCTCAGCTACTCAGAGCATTTTCAACGGCTGGTTGTTTTCGGGATTGTTTTGGGGGTGGGCTGCCAGGTCCTTCTCCCATTTTTGCAGTTCTGGGGCTTGAACCCAGGGCCTCAGACAGTGCAGAGCAGCACTCTACCAACGGAGCTAAATCCCAGCCCGCCCTTAATGAGAGAGGGACTTAAGAACTCCAAAACCCGTACCCCTGGACCGTTTCCAGAGTCTGCAGTATCCACAGTCCACACTGTCCAGTTCTCTGCAGATGTATGCAGTGTCCGGATGGGAGCAGTGTCCAGAGATGTTCTCTGTAGTGTCCAGATGCACCAGTTATCCACCATTTGTAGTGTCCCGGTGTCCCCAGAAGTCTACAAATGCCCCAGGAAGTCCAATGTTCATCGTTGCCCGGAAATGTTCTCAGTTGTCCCCAGTTGCAGTTGTTTGCAGATGTTTGGAGATGCCGAAAGCCTCACTGCTGGACCTGCACACTTTCTGATTTCTATCTCAGAAGACTTTCTCTCGCTCCTTTTGTCTTCCCATCTCCCTTCTCTTCATCCTGGCCTAAATTCCTAGCCTGCTTGCTCCAGCACCCAGGGTGCTCTCCTCTTCTGCAACTCTAAGTATCCTATTCTCTCAGCTCCCTTTTGCTTTTCAGTGCCCATTTCTAAAACCCTTTTTTTTTTCTTTTTTTTTTTTGCAGTACCTGGGGTTGAACCCAGGGCCTTGGACATACTTTGCACCTCCAGCCCCTTTTTTATTTTTTATCTTGAGACAGGGTCTCACTAAATGACACAGGCTGCTTTTGGCCTCAAACCTGAGATTCTCTTACCTCTGCCTCCTGCATCACTGGGATTATACGCCTGAGCCACAGTGCCTGGCTTGTTTTGAAATTCTTTTATAAAAATGACCAAGGACCTCGGTTTGCTGCCAGCTTCCTGAATCCCCTGAGCTCATCAAACCAACATGTGGTAATGCTGATCCCTGGACCTGAGCTCCTCATGAACAGGAAGGCTCTTTCAACTGTTTTCTTTTATCTTTTCTTTCCTTTTTACTTTGTTTTTTCTTCTCTCTTTTCTTCTTCTTTTCTTTTCATTCCTTCTTTCTTTCTTTTTCTTTCTTTTCTTTTCTTTTTTTTCAGTGCTGGGGATAGAACCCAGGGCCTTGTACACGCTAGGCAAGTGTCCTACACTAAGCCCCAACCCCAGCCCCTTTCCTCTTTCAAGCCAGTGTTTGCATAAATAATACATACACATAGGACAATGGATATAAAATAGTATATAAATAAGCAGATGCATATCTCCCTGACAATGACTCAATTCCCCTTTGTAAGCACTGTTATAAATTTCTTGTGTATCCTTTCAGAGATATATGCATTCCATATACAGTTATGCTAAGATGAAATGCACATATGTCAGTGTGATAGATTTTGTTGTTGTTATTAGGTGCCATCGAGTTTTGTCCCACTCATCGCGACCCTTATAGGGTTTTCAAGGGCTGACTGTTTTGGGATTGCCTCAGGAGTGGATTGCCATGTCCTTCTCCCATTTTTGCGGTGCTGGGAATTGAACCTGGGACCTCAGAGACTGCAGAGTGGTGCTCTACCAACTGAGCTAAATCCCAACCCAATGTGATAGGTAGGTATCACATTAAATTCTAGATTAATAAAAAAAGACCTAATATCATAATGTTTTTTAGTTTCCCTATCCAACAACAGATTAAACTGCTCTGTTTATTGAAGCATCTTTGATTTTTTGTAAATATGTGTTTTCTTTTTTCTCCATCCTTCCTTCCTTCTTTTTCTTCTTTCTTTCTTTCTTTTTCTTTCTATTGGACATTGAACTCAGGGCCTTGCATGCATTCTACCATTGAGCTATATCCCTATCCCTTTTAATATTTTCATTTAAATTAAATTAATTAATTAATTAATTAATTAATTTTTGAGACAAGGTCTAGCTGTGTAGCCCAGGCTGGACTGGAACTCTCTATGTAGTTCAGGCTGACCTTGAACTCATGTGGATCCTCCTGCCCCAGCCTCCCAAGTGTTGAGAAAAATCTTTTTTTTTTTTTTTTTTTTTTTGGACTTTGAGAGATGGTCTCCCTAAGTTGCCTGGGTTAGCCTTAAACTTGTGATCCTCCTGCCTCGGCCTCTTGAGTAGCTGGGATTATAGGCATGTGCCACCACATTCATCTATGCCAAAAGCTTTTGTGTATTATCTTTTTTTGATGCTTGTAAAAACTCTATGAGGTCAGCATTATGAGCAGATGACTGAGGTAAAAGATTTGAATTTGATTATAGGCTCTGCCACTTAACAGCTATGTGACCCTAGGCAAACTGCTTAACTTCTCTGAGCTTCAATTTTCTTTACTGTATCTTTGTTATAAATGGTACTTGGATGGTCTTCCCCCTAGTGAAGATCCATCTACCGGAGTTGTGGCCAGAAAATGCATCTTAGTCCTTGGACCCACTAGCAGTCTTTTTCTAGAGCCAAGAATAGCTGAATTGAAATGTGTCTCTGGCTCCTGTTTGTTGAGTGACTTGCTTCCTTCAGGGCATTCCAGATCTACAGAGAAGCTGGAAAGGTTGGTGCTTCTAGAAACACAGTATTCAGGTTAAATTTCAGCCAAACTTATGGTTAAGTCACAATAAACAGGATTTTATAGGACCTAACTCACATTGTGGGGCTGGGATTTAGTTCAGTTGGTAGAGCACTGCTCTGTAGTCTCTGAGGTCCCGGGTTCGATTCCCAGCACTGCAAAAATGGGAGAAGGAAGTGGCAATCCACTTCTGAGGCAATTCCGAAACAATCAGCCATTGAAAACCCTATGAGTGTCGCTATGAGTCAGATCAACTCAATGAGTCAGATCCAACTCAACAGCACCTAACAACAAGAAAAATTCACATTATTGTTTTCTGCAGTGGTACCACCCTGGTGTTCAATCTCATCAAATCTTGGAAGCTAAGCACGGTTGGGCCTGGTTAGTCCTTGGATAGGAGCCACCTGGGAATTAACAGGTGCTGCAGGCTAGGGAGAAGGACCTGGCAACCCATTCCGGAAACAATCTGCCATTGAAAACCCTATGAATAGCAGAGATGCACTGATAATAGTACTCAGCATGTCACAGTGTCAGGGAGTGCTTCATCCTATTGTATTTAGGGTCACTATGAGTAGGCCCAACCCCATAGCACCTAACAACAATTGTAGGGACACAGTTGAAGTTCAAAGCCAAGCTGAAATTTTCCATAGCTAAGTTGTTCCATAACCTAGTTGACTGGCATTAGCAAAGATTAATTGAGCGCCTATTATGTGAAAGAAACAATGATAGGAAGCTGAGGAGATGGGAGGATAAAAGGCAAGTCCTGACATTTATTTTATTTTTTCTTTCACTCAATCTGACTGGATTGAGTTGCCATTGTGTGCCAGGAATTAGAGATAAGAGAGCATACATAATAACTAATATTTCCTGGGTAGTTTTTCTTTTTGTTCTGTTTTGTTCTGGGGATCAAACACAGGGCCTGGAGCATGCTAGGCAAGTGCTCTACCACTGAGCTACATCCCCAGATTTTATGGAGCACTTCCCATATGCCAGGCACAGTGTTATGGGCTTCACTTTTACTAACTTGCTTCATCTCCATATCAACCCTATGAGGTAGGTATTATCATTATCATTTTACATGACAAGACTGAAGTATAAAGAGGGCAACTTGTTTGAAATCTCACAGATGGGAAGAGAAAAAATTTTTTTTATCTGGGTGCTGTGGAACACACCTGTAATCCCAGCAATTTAGGAGGCTGAGGTAGGAGGATCACACATCTGAGGCTAGAGGCAGCCTGAGTTACTTAGTGAGACCCTTTCTCAAAATAAAAAAAAAATTTAAAAAGAGGGAGGGCTGGAGGTGTAGCCTAGTGGCAGAGCGTACCGTGTGCAGGGGCCTGGGCTCAACCCTCTAATCCTACAAGACAAGTTTTTCCTCCCTAGCTCCATTTGTTTTCCCTGGAACCCCTGTTCTGTGCTCTTGGATTCTAACACCTGTTTCTTGTAGGTTCTTTTCCTGTCCATGAATGCTCTCTTCTGTGCTCTTAAACTTCAGGTCTTGTCTTTGAACCACTGTCATTTCTTTGTGATGCTCCAGTCCGTCTTCCCGTCTCTGGAACCCCATGAAATACTGCTCTCTACTCCTCAGACTCCACTTCCTGCCTTCTGCACCCCGTTTCTTGTACCTTGTACTGCTCTTGCTTCCTGAGCTCCGCCTTTCCTGTGGACCACTCTTTCCCCTTATCCCTTACATCCTTTCCCAACCTCTCTCTTCCCACCTTGTGTACATCTCTTCCTTCCCTTTGCATTCTCCTTCTCCTTCAATTTCCTGCCTCCCGTGGCCCAACACCTGCCCCTTGTACCCTACTTCCTGTCTGTGGTGTGTGCTACTTCTCCTTGGACTCTGTTGGACCCTCCTTAGACCCTTCCTCCTGTCCCAGTGTCCTTTTTCCAGCCTGCATTGCCCAGTTCATCATTCATGCCCACTGCACACAGGTGCAGACCCACCTGCAGGTGAGAGAGGAAAGGATGAACCAGAGCCTGGGGCTGTTTGGCGAGAGCTCCCACCTTGCTCAGGAGCTGTGGACCCAGATCCAGCAACTCCCCCCCCCCAAACACCTGAGTCCCAAAGAGCCGAAAGCTCTGCTGCCTGGTGGCAGCAGTAAAGACAAGGTTGGGCTGTGGCCTCCAGATTCTGAAGACGGGTCCACAGAATAAAACGCTGCATCCTCTGGGCAAGAGCTGTCCCCGTGGAACAGCATGGACAGAAGGTGAATGTGTGTTCCAAGGCAGTTTCCTTCCCACTCACTGGAGATTCGGAGAGGAGCTGGCACCAGCTGGGGCAGGCGTGGCCCATGAAGCTTCAGAGATGTGAGACTCTGAGGGTCAGAGGGGCTCCCTCGTGTCCTCCCCTTGCTGTCGCTGAACAGGAAGAAGCCCTCCAGGGCAGTTGGGGGGTGAAGGGGGTCCTATGCTCACCCTGGAGGAGCAGAAGCCCTATCTACTGCTTCCTGGAGCAACAACTCTCAACCCGCCCCGTGAAGCCCCAGAACCCCAGCCCAGGGTACAGGAGGGAGGTCTGGACAAGTTCCTTTTGATTTCCCCTTTCCAATTCCAAATTCCATCCCTAAGAAATTCCCAGGCCACCTGCAGCTCTAGCCCTGTGGCATCTGAGTCCATCAAATCTCAGAAGCTAAGCAGGGTCGGGCCTGGTTAGGACTTGGGTACTTGGATGGGAGACCAGTGGGGAACACCAGGTGCTGCAGGCTTGGGAGACAGACCCGGCAACCCACTCCCAAGAATCAATCTGCCATTGAAAACCCTATGAATAGCAGAGAAGCACTAACAATAGTGTTTCGCCTGTTGTACCCAGGGTCACTATGAGTTGGACACTGACTCCACAGCACCTAACAAGAAATTCCCAGGTATGTCCTGCTGCTGCTCACCTTAATTTATCTTCAAGTACTGTTTTTTCTTCCCCCCAGTACTGGAGACCTGAACCCAAAGCCTTGCATATACTTTGCAAGCACTCTACCACTGAGCTGCACCCCCAGCCCATTTTGAATCTTTTATCTTGAGTCAGGGTCTCACTGAGTTGCACAGGCTGCCTCTGGCTTTGACTCTTGATCCTCCTGCCCCTGTCTCCCTGAGTCTCTAGGATTACAGGTGTGTACCACCATGCTGGGATTTAGCTCAGCGGGTAGAGCGCTGTGCTACAGTCTCTGAGGTCCTGAGTTCAATTCCCAGAACCACAAAAATGGGAGAAAGACCTGGCAATCCACTCCCAAGGCAATCCCGAAGCACTCAGCCATTGAAAACCCTATGAGGGTCACTATGAGTCAGATACCGACTCCATGGCACCTAACCTAACCTAACCACCACGCCCAGCTTAATGTATTGCTCCTTAAGACAACCGTCACCTTGGGCCCAGTGTCTGCTGCTCCCTGGAATTCACCTTCCTGTGTTTTCCCACTAACATCCCAGTGGCGTCCTCTTCCCCACCAAGGGAGGGGAATAATAGCTAAAGATGTATTAAATATGAAGTGCTTTATATGGATTTCTAGGGAGAAGGACCTGGCAACCCACCCCCCAAAATCAATCTGCCATCAAAAACCCTACGAATAGCAGAGAAGCCCTGACAATAGTGTTTTGCCTGTTGCATGTAGGGTCGCTATGAGTCAGATAGCGACTTGATGGCACCTAACAACAACAAGAATGGATTTCTTGATTAATCCTCTCAATGTCTTTGTGAGTTAGGTTCTGTTATAGTCCTTGTTGTAGCAACGAGGACACTTATGTGAGTTAAGCACATTGCCCACACTGGGAATCAGGCAGTTCACTATGGAAGCCCACAAAGGAAACTTCAAGGGGAACCTAACTCCCCAGTGGGGGGTGCACAGTCTGGACCAATGCTGCAAAGCCAGGAGTGATGGTGACCATCTGTAATCCCAGCACTTGGGAGGCTGAGGCAGGAGGATGGTGAGTTCAAGGACAGCTGGGGCTACAAGGCAATTTCCAGGCCAGCCTAGGCTACATATTGAAACCCTGTCTCAAAAAACCATGAAAAACAAACACATAAACAAACAAAAAACACAGACCAATGCTGCGGTATTTCAGAGGAAGGAAAGATAATTTCCCTCTGCATGGTGCAAGGATGCTTCTTAGAGGAGGGGAATATTTGAGATGGGCCTTGAAGGATGTTTAGGAGCTTACCTTTCCTCCCACCTTGTGAAGAAGAGCCATGGCTCTACCGTTTTCCCAGCTGAATGTCTTGAGGTAAGTTGTTCTCTTACCTTAAGTTTTCTTATCTGTAAACTGGAGACAACCGTCTGTGTAAAATATCATGAAGAAGAAGTAGGGTTGGATACGACATTACTTGGCGTGGTGTCTGCCACGAACTGTGGGAGCTCTGCTTGGAGGGTGTGGAGAGATGGGTACAGTACCATCTGACAGAGCACTTGCCATGGTCCCAGCACCGTTGCAAGCACTTGGCATAGATGAATTCATCAACAGCGTGCGAAATAAGCTGTAGACCCATTTTTACACGGGAGGAACAGAAGCACAGAGATGTTAAATAGATTGTGCTGAGCTGGTGATTGGAAGCCAGGCAGTTTGGCCCCAGAGTCCACGTGCACAGCTCTTCCCTCTTTGGCTGCAATGGTAGAGAGTCAGTGTGCAATGCCTCAAAGTTGATCAGGGAGAGGGAAAGGATGTCTACAGGGGTGGCTCCCTGGAGGCACCACGTTGTCTTTGGAAACCTGACCCCTTGTGAAGTGATGAGCATAAAGAAATATGAACCACTTGACTTCTCAGACTGGGTGAGCAGGACCAACCAAAAGCCATGCCAGGGGTACAAGAAACCATTGTATAAACATGGCACAATCATTCATTCCATGTGGTTTTATTGATGAGCTGTTCTATGAACCAGGAATACAGCCATAAACAAACCCAACAAAAAACTCCTCCCTAAAAGATTTTATGTTCTCTTTGTGTGTGCGTGTGTGTGTATATGTGTAGACAAGAAGTACACAAATAAGTACTAAAAATGCATACACATTTTAAGTATTAAAATTGTACTACTCAATATACACTGATAACCAAAGATGAGTCCAAGTCACATTTGACTTCTTCAATTGCAAGAGGTGCTCAAAGTGGTTACCATCATAATTCAGTTCAACTTTGACAAGTACCAGTAATACATAGAAAACATTTCTTTAAATGTGTGTGTATATGTGAGTGAGTGTGTGTGTATGTGTGTGAATGTATGTATGTATGTATGTATGTATGTATATATATTTTTTGGCACCCCTGGTATATATTAGAGGATGTAAGCATTACGGAGAGAAAGAAAGTGGAGGGTGGAATGAGATACCGCAGCTTGCAATGTTGCACAGGCTGTGTTTAGGGAGCTCTCTCTCAGAAGGTGATATCTTAGCAAAGACTTGAAGGAGGCAAGGGAGTGAGAGTTGTGGGAATCCTGGGAGAAGGATGATCTAGAGAGGGATAAGAGCAAGTTCAAAGGCCCTGAGGCAGCAGTGTGTTTGGCATATTCAAGGAATAGCAAAGAGGTAGGTGTGGCAAGGGTGGAGAGCAAAGGGGAGAGCCTTAGGGAATGAGGTCAGAGGGATGTGTGTGGAGAACTCTTCTCCACCCATCTTCAGGATTTCTGTGTGTGTTATGAAAACAAACGTAAGCACAGGAGGTAAAATGGACTTACATTTTAAAGTCGGAAGAGGACTTGAATGCAGTATGCTAGGGAGTTTCCCTGAATAAACTTCGTGTCTCTCCTTCCCAGACCAGCTCTCCCCATCCCAGTGAGCCACTTAAGGTTGGTAATTGGGAAACTCTAGGTGTGACTGTGTCCAGGTTTCTAAAGCACAGGCTCTGGGGCTGGGGCTGGGGCAAGCTTCTGCCTGGGGTTTCCTGGTCAGCAGGGGCTGTCCTAGCTACACTGGGGCTGTGTGGAGGAGAACGCCATGGGCTTCCTCCCAACCAGGATCTGTGTTAAGTCAATGAAGCTCAGAAATCCTTGTTCTGCTCCTCCTTCTAGGCCTGGGTCACCCCTATATCCTGGGTCTGTGCCAGGTATGGAGCACATCTAGGGTGTTCAAAGACCCAAACTGCATTTGATAAACCCTCAGGTATATCTTGGAGAGCAGGAAGTCCTGACATATTCCTTGGTCTCTGGTCTCATCTGGGGTCTTTTTTGAGGTTCCTTTGGGTCATTTTAGGCTTGGATCTGCTTTGAACTGATTCACCATTCTGGTTTTTTTCTCAGGCAGGGCAGAGAGTGGAGCTGGAAGAGAACTTTAAATTCTGTTCATGATTCTGTGAAAAATTAACACTGGGTCCAGTCCAGAGTTCAGCTAGTCACTTCAGTTTGTTTTTGGTTCAAGTCTTGATCTAAGGGATGGCTTCTTCACATTTGTTTCTTTGTAACAAACAAGTTGGTCACTGAGAGAGTTGAGTAGGATGCCATCCTAGCCTGTAGGCATGGACAGGGACAGCAGAAGGCCCTGTGCAGGTAACAGCCATCACTCACTGGACAGAGAAAGGCAAGCACCAGTAACTAGCCTACCCCTCCTTTCCAGATCATAAGACTGAAGCTTTAGAGCTTTTAAGGACACTGTAGTGTCGATAGGAACTTAAATAGTCTGACTCCTAAGCACATATTCCTTATCACAGGGGTACTAACAGACCCTGTAAGAAAATCTGAGCAACTTGTTTTGGGTTGGCAGAGGAAAAAGTGGTAGGTTTCATTGTTTTCATGCATATATCCAATTTGGTAATTTTTTTTCCTTGTGGTATTGGAGATCAAACCCAGGGCTGTACACAGGCTGGGCTAGTGCTCTACCTATATCCCGATCCCCATTCAAACATTTTGATCTCTCTAGTCACTAAAGATGTGGAGATAAACTCCCATATTTGGCCTTTATGGGACATAACCTAACAGAGGAAGTGGAGCAGCTGTTGTTAGGTACTGTCTAGTTAGGGCTGATTCATAGCAACCCTATGTACAACAGAACAAAACATCACCCAACACTGTGCCATGTCCGGCATTGTCAGAGCTTCTCTGTTATTCACAGGGTTTTCGATGGCTGATTGTTTCAGGAGGGGGCTGCTGGGTCTTTCTCCCAAGCCTGTGGCACCTAGTATTCCCAGGTGGCCTCCCATCAAAGTACTAACCAGGCCCAACGTTGCTAAACTTCTGAGATCTGATGAGATTGGGCTGTGACTCAAGAAGTCAAAAGGCACACGTTTTCAGAGGTGATCAAAGTGAGAAGGCACAGGTTTCCAGGGGAGAGGACATTTACCCCAGGTATCCAACAGTAGCAAATAAGGCCCAATTGCCTATCAAGTGCCCAGGTCAGAGCATTCTGGCCTCTGGACTCAAGGCCTTTAGATCCAGTGCAGTTTGTCTCGTTTGAGGACCTCATCTTCAGAACTGTCCCGGTGCTCACTGAAATGTGAATTCCTCTCTTCCCCCAGAGAATCAGAGAGTCAGATAAAGGAGGGCTGAGTGCAGTACCCAGGTGGCTCTCATGTACTCTAAAGTTTGACAGGTGATAAGGGGAAGAAATTAGTCAAGGCAAGGGTTGCGGTTCCTGACTGCAGGCGCAGGGAAGAAAGTGATCCTGTATATTTTTCGTCGCCCAGTACCTTGCTCAGAGCCCGGAACACGGAGGAGCTTCATAAATATTTGTGGATTTGCTCACTTCTAACATGGAAGAGGCCCGAGAGTTAAAAAGGAAAATCGAAGTCAGAAGAAGCAAAAGATACTTCTAAGGAAATGAAAACTTTCGGAAAAGTTTTCTTGGAAAAGACAGCCTCGCCTAACAGAGGGAACTGAGGAGGTGGCCGCAGCGGGAATAGGCGATGAGTCCCAGGGCTGCGGCGGGGGAGAGGGCGGGAGGCGCCTCCTAACCTCCCCAGGCGGTCTGAGGCATGAGGTCACCTGGCACTGAACCAGCAGCAGCTGCGAAGGACGCGCCAGCACTGCGGAGGGAGGTGGTGTCAGGCTCCGGCCCCCGGGGGAATTTCCTTCCCGCCCCCTCGGGAGGCGTGGCTAGAAGACCCGCCCACCGCCCATCAGAGCTAGCGCCCAGTACCGCTCCATCAAGGCCACACCCCCGAGCCTAGGCCACGCCCTCAGCAGCCTTCAGGAGCCAGAGCGCTCCCTCCGTCTCCTGCTGATGCCACGCCCCCGGGCTCCGGCCTGCCCATTTCCCCAGGAGAGTCCCTCGGCGCCAGACGTTGGCCCCGCCCCCACCACAGGCCCCGCCCCTATCCCCGCCCCACCGTTTGAAGCGGCTGGGACTGCCACCGCCTGAGAGTCGCGCGCGGGGCGTGGGGCGCTGCTGAACAGCCGAGGCCGCGGCCAGCCAGACGCCGGGACCGTCCAGAGAGTGCAGCGCGGCGGAAGCCGGTAGCCAGACCAGCCCCGGAGCAGAAGCAGCAGCCGCGCCGCTGTCCGCGGAGCCCAGCCGAACTGGCCATGGCGTTGTCGATGCCACTGAACGGGCTGAAGGAGGAGGACAAAGAGCCCCTCATCGAGCTCTTCGTCAAGGTGAGCGCTCGCCTCGGTCTCGCCAGGCTGAGCCCCGGCGTCAGCCCTGCCGCGGGGGGCGGTGGCCCCGGTGCCCCGGAGCGCCCCCGCGCGGCGCCGCACGCGGACAGAGGGAGCTCTGCGGGCTCCAGCGCCCCCCAGCCCATTGTCTCGGCGCCGCCCGCGCCTTCCCGCCTCCGAGAGCTGGTCGCGGGGACCGGGGCGGGGACCCAGCCATGGAAAGCCCCAGAACTGGCAGCGGGTGGCGTCTCCGCCCGCGCGCGCGGGGTGTAGCGGACGCCACAGCGGCGTCCCGCGTACTGGCGGGTCGGGAGGAGCCTGCAGGTTCGGACCAGCCTCCCAGCCCCGGCCCCCTGCCCCAGCTGCGCGGGTCCTGTCGCCTGCCTCACCCAGTGCCCCACCCCACTCCAGCCTCAGCCCTCCACTTCCACCCCGACCTGGGATCCCAGCCTCGAGTCAGCGGTCAGATGATAAACCGAACTTTTTTTTTTTTAAGCTTTTGCAAAGAACATTTGCGCCCCGTGGGTATGAAACTAAAACTTTAATTTTCAACAGAAGTATCGATGCAATCTTAAAAAGAGAAAATGTACAAAAGGGCATTGCTCCAGGGCCTCCGGAAAAGACTGAGATTCCCAACTTGGGTATTCTTGTCTTAGGTATTTTACCACCATCTGTTTTTCTTGTTTCTCAAGCGTGGAGTGTTTCGTATGATGCAACATTTTGGCTGCTCCCCTCGGTGTTGCAGCCCTTCAAAAGCTCGTGTGTGCCTTTTTGTTTTGAAAGGAAAATTGGTGAGAGGATTTGTAACTTGCCTAGACTTTAAAGTATTTTCCCCCTCTCGTCTCTTCAGCTGTTATATCCTGGAATTTCCTTGTTTGCTTACAGATTCTATCCGTGTCCCTTTTCTTTTTTCTTTAGTATTTTTCAGCTTTGCAGAGGAGAGAGTAGAAGTTGTAAACATCTGGATCCAGCTGCTTTTTACGAAAACTTCTTTAAAATCGTTGATTCTCTCAGCCACTTAGGAAGCCAAGCTCATTTAGAGCAAGGGAGGCAACATACTGGAACGTTAATGCAGGGATCTAGAACTATTCTGTTCTTTTTTTCCCCTGAGTTCTTATTTTAAAGAACAGAAAACACTAAAGGGAGTGTTTAAGAGATGGAGAAGAATCCCAGCAACTCGGGAGATGGAGGCAGGAGGATCGCAAGTTGGAGACCAGAGGCAGTCTGCATAATTCAGCGAGACCCTGTCTCAAAAAGTAAAAAATGGGCTGGGGGTGCAGCTCAGTGGTAAGCACTTGCAAAGCATGCGTGCATGAGGCCCAGGGTTCAACCCCCAGTACCACCAAAAAAAAAAAAAAAGATAGAGAGAGAGAGAAGAAATGATCTCCAAGTGATCAAAACAGTGTTTGCCTTAAGATGTTCTTTGAATTACCTGTTTTAGAAACGTTTTGGATCAGGGAACTCAAACAGCAGAATCACAGAGAACTCTCAGAATATCACACTCTCAGTTACTTTTGGGTGGCAGACACAGTACTTTGAGGTGAAGAGAATGTAGGAAGGAACCTGAAATAAGAGAAAGGAAGGGAGAAGAGAAGGCAGTGGAAAGCAGCGTGGAGAAGGGGAAAAGGTAAAGATGAGTGAAAAAATTTTTTTAGTGAGCTAGGAATAGGAAGGAATTTCCGTAAACTCAAAAGTATATATATAAATAACTTAAAATTCTTAATACTAGCCAGGCGAGGTGGCTCCTGCCTGTATAACCCTAGTGGCTCAGGAGGCTGAGATAGGAGGATTCCGATTTCGAAGGTGGAGGCCTGCGTCACTTAGTAAGATCTTGTCTTAAGATTAAAAAAAAAGTGAGCTGGAGGGCCCAGCCCAGGGGTAGATCACTTGCAAAGTATGTGCAAGGGCCTGGGTTCAACCCCCAAGTATTCCTCCCACCAAAATAAAGTTCTTAATACTTAATGGTGAAACTTTAGAAGAAGCATTATTAAACTTAGCATTAGATAAGGATACTATCAGTTATGTCTTCTTCTATTCAGTATTCTATTGGTCTTAGCCAGAGAGATAAGAAAAATAAAGTATAAGTATTATAAAGAGGCTGGAGGTGTAACTCAGTGGTAGAGCCTTTGTCTAGCATGAGCAGGGCCCTGGGTCCACTCCTCAGCGACACACACACACAAACACACACACACACACAATATTTGGAGAGGATGTGCGTATGTCAGACTGGTTCCGAAAGTTGAGTCACTTGCATACCTCTTCTCAGTTTTCCATATTTGTGTTACGAACCACCTGAAATTATCTTGCTTATCATTCTCTGGACTTGGAGGCTGAGAACCAGGGTTTAAGCCAGTAGTTCTATGCTTATTTGCTGGGCTACCTTGGGCAATTTGTTTTCCCTCTCCAAGTTTATTTGCATTTGTGAAATGGGAAGTAAAATGTTTTTTGCGGGCCTACGATTGAAAGTAGGCCAGCTTTGCATTGATACAGACTAGGTTGGTTGTTTGAAAGAAAAGGGGGAAAAAAAGACAGGTAAAGTGTGGTAAAGAGTACTCTTGGTTTCTTCTCAAAACGTGTGTGGGAAATGCAAATGGTGGAAAATACCCTTGTAAAGACAGTTATTTTGAGCCAGGTGCGGTGGCGCACGTCTGTAATCCCAGTGACTCGGGAAGCGGAGGCAGGAGGATCGGAAGTTCGAGACCAGAGGCCGTCTGCGTAATTTAGTGAGACCCTGTCTCAAAAAGTAAAAAAAAAGGGATGGGGCTGCAGTTTGGTGGTATGGCACTTGCAAAGCACGCAAGCGTGAGGCCCTGGGTTCAACCCCAAGTACCGCAAAAAAAAAAAAAAAGTTATTTTGAAAGCAATGAGGGGCAGGGGCTGTGGTTGTCCAGAGTGGTGTGCTAAACAGTGTTAACCCTTATCATGCTTCTGGGGTCACACATGACAGCATGACGCATGTACCTGCACTCAGGTAAATGCTATAGCACCCCGTGTCTGGCACCTGCTTGGGGGTTTATTTTAACCCCATGATACCAGTTAAGGGTTAATTGTTCTTCTAAGAAGTATCTGAAAACTTTTTTTTTTTGAAATGGTACTTGGGGGTTGAACCCAGAGCTTCCCACATACTTTACAAGTGCTCTACCACTGAGCTGCACCACCAGCCCATTGTTAAATTTTTTTTATTTTGAGTCAGGGTCTCGCTAAGTTACATAGGCTGCCTCTGCCCTCTAGCTTGAGATCCTCCTGCCTCCGCCTCCCGCCTCACTGGTATTACAAGCATGTGTCACTATGCCTGGTGCTTTTTCTTCTTTTTTTTAAACTGAAAAAAGAACACAAACTTTATTACATGTCTAAGGCATAGGAATATTAGACTCTGTAGCAGCAAACTGTTATTTACATTTGAAGTACATAGTATGTGTAGAAATTACAAATTTCATGGTGAAGAGTAGGATGGGGGATTGAGCTTGCCTGTCTAGGGCTGAGCTTAGCATTTAAGACAAATAGAGGCTGGGCATGGTGCTGCATGACTGTAATGTCTGTAATCTTAGCACTTGTATAGCTGAGACAGGAGGAACACTAGTTCGAGGACAGCCTGGGGTACTTCTTGTTGTCAGGTGCTGTTGAGTCAGTGTCTGACTCATAGCAACCCTATGTACAATAGGTGAAACACTATTGTTAGTGCTTCTCTGCTATTTATTGCTATTCATAGGGTTTTCAGTGGCTGATTTTTTTTTTTTTTTTTTGGTGGTACTGAGGGTTGAATCCAGGGCCTCACATTTACATGCTTTTCAAGTGCTGTACCACTGAGCTGCACCCCCAGCCCATTTTTTTTTTTTTTTTTTTTTTTTTTACTATTTGAGACAGAGTCTCGCTAAGTTACGCAGACTGCCTCTGGTCTCGAGCTTGCCATCCTCCTGCCTCTGCTTCCTTAGTTGATGGGATTACAGGAGTGCACCACCGCACCCGGCTCGCTGCTTGTTTTATCAGAGTGGGTTGCTGGGTCCTTCTCCCAAGCCTACAGCACCAAGTGTTCCCAGGTGGTCTCCCATCAAAGTACTAGCCAGGACCAACCCTGCTTAGCTTCTCAGATCTGACAGGATTGGACACCACAGTGGTATGGCTGCAGGCTGGGGTACGTAGCCATACCCTATTTCAAAAACAAAAGCAAACAAATAGAAACAAAACAAAACAAAAAGAAATAGACTAGATCCTTCCTGAGTAGTGTGAGCAGACTCACTGGGCTACATTTCCTTTCTTGGAAGTGTTATTTTTGGAGCTGTCTGCTAATGAGCCCAGTAACTACCTGTCACCTATATAACAGTAGTTCTCTATTTTTGTCTGTTTTTTCTTTTTCTCTTCTCTTCTCTTCTCCTCTCTTCTCCTCTCTTTTCTCCTCTCCTCTCCCATTTCCTTTCCTTTCCTTTCCTTTCCTTACTAACTACAACCCTGGAGGAATTCTCCGAGTAGTTTCAACTGGATTTTTGTTTTGGGGACAGGATCTAGTAATGTTTCCCAGGCTGGCCCCCAAACTCCTGCGCTCAAGCAGCTGTCCTCCTGTCTCAGCTTCTTAGTAGCTAGAACTATAGGCATGCCAGGCTCTACCTCCTTGACAGTGAACAGGGTTTTCATTGGTAGTCATCCTAAATCGAAGAGATGTTCTCTCCCCAACCCTGAGGGCTCTGCTAAGTGTACACATTTCCAGTTGGGAACCACCAGCTAGTAAGGTAAAGTTCAGCCCATTTAGCAAGGGCATAAGTCCCTTTATAATTTGACCACAGTCTGGGTTTCTAATCCAGTTTGTTCAGTTACTAATCATGTGTTCCAGGACACATTACTTAAGCCTCTTGGTGTCATATCTGGACAGTTGAGATATTAATAAACCTTATGGGAGTAAATTAATATATATAGTATGCGATGATCTTAGAACAGTGTCTATAACTCAGTCAGCAAATAAATGGTAGCTGTGTGCCACTTTTACAGTACTGGGGAGTTGAACCCAGGACCTCATTCATGCTAGGCCTGAGCTGCACTCCCAGCCCCTTTTTATTTTTTGCTTTGCGGCAGGGTCTCACTAAGTTACACAGGCTGCCTTTGGCCTCAAACTTGCGATCCTTCTGCCTCAGCCTTTGGAATAGCTGGGATTATAGGCATTCGCTATGGCACCTGGCTTGTGTATCATTTTTATATATGTAACTACTTCTAGCAGATCTCCCTGATTAACTAGACAATAAGTTCCTTGGTAGGATTTTTATGTTCAGAGTGTCTGGAATTTAAGTGGTACCAAATGTTTGAAAAGAGATTGTTTCCTCCTTTCAGAGCATTTTGTCAGTGTATGTGTCTGTTGTTTTTTTGGAATTGGAAACCATTTTCTTAGATCCTGATCTTCTGAGTCACAAAACTTGGTCCTTTGTCTTACTTTCTCTACCTTCGGTCTCTAAAGCCCCATGTGATTTTACCTACCCACCTCTTTGCATGCCCCCACTCCCTGGCCCCCATTATTTAGTATCTCTGGTCTTCTCCAGTGTCTGCCATATTTTCTACTTGTCCTTCTGTTTGGTTATATCCATAATTAGGAAACCAAAATTTCTGTCTGGGTAAAGGTAAATATTAATTTGTGAACCACAAAATGGGAGAAGTTGAAAAGTGACTGGATTTTTGGATTTTTCCTTTACTTGTTTGAGCCCAGCTCGTATTGACAGTACTGCCTCTCCATTTCCATGGTAGCGTTGGTATGGTGTTCTCTCAATTTAGTACACAATGTAATCCTTGTGCAGAGTTTAGTTTTATAGGCTGAAATTTAAACTCCATATGTCATTGTGAATTGGGACATCACTATCTGCAGTGATCCCTAAGCTGCTGGGATTGGGGTGGTGATGGGAAGAAGTTAATCTGATGAAGGGTGGCATAACACATAAGAATAACTTTCTTTTGAGATATTTGGAGGAGATTTCCAATGTCCATGGACCCTGGAGCTAGACTTCTTGGTTTGAATCCCACTTCTCATGTGTCAGGCAAGTTACTTAAAGCTTCAGTTTCCTTACCTCTAATATTAGGATAAAGTAATAATGGTATCAATTTTGTAGGGTTGCAGAAGGATTAATTGGTAATCTGTGTATACTAATTGTTGTGTTGTTATTGAACCATTGTTCGGGGAGAGGGTATTACATGTTATAGCAGTTTAGACCACCCGTATATATTAATTAGGGTGGTCTAAACTGCTTTAACATGTAATACCCTCTCCCCAAACAATGGTTCAAACAAGGTGGGAGTTTCTTTTCTTTCTCACATAGTAGACTAGGAGGGCATTCAGATGTTGGAGTGGCTTTCTTTTTCAGTCTTTTAGTGACCAAGGCTCTTCCAGCTTATTTTTCCACTAACCCCTACCCTAGAGCATTGTCCTCTTCTGACTTTGGTGTCCTCACCAGCTTTGGCTGGTGACTGACAAGTACTGGTTGTAGCCAGTGAGAGGGGGAGAATATAGGAGAAACATCTAAAGTGTCACAGCCTATAAGTTCTTTTATTTCTTGTCATATTCTAACTGAGTGTACTTAATCACATGGCTTCATCTAATTGCAAGGGAGACTGGGAAGGGTGTGCTGTGTACCTCCCTGTGTGAAGCATTACCAGTGTTTGAGCGGGGCATGGTTGCCTACACCTATAGTATCAGCACTGGGAAGGCATGGTAGGATTGGGAGTTCAAGGCCAGCCTGAGCTACTTAGTGGGACCCTATCTCAAAAAACAAACAAACAAACTAAATTAAATAAAAAATAAAAATAAAAAAAAAGGGAAGAGTGCTTGGCACACAGTAAACACTTGTTTTGCTAATTTTGTTTTGAGCCCAGGCTATGACCAAACTTGTGATCATCCTGCCTCAGCCTCCTGAGTGCTGGGATTACAGGTGTGCACTACCACGCTCAGCTTTAAACACCTGTTGTTGTCATTGATAATAGTGTATTGTTCTTAAATGTAGACTTCATTAATAGGATTTAGGGGGTTCTGGAAATCCCTGAAATTAAATAAAAAATTGTATGTGAATCTTTTTTTTTCTGGGAATTCCTAACCCAAGAGTTAAGAATCATCATTGTAAAAGAAGCACAGTTAATGGTGGCATTCTAGTGTTAAAAGAAGCAAAGTATAGAAAAAGTAGATGGTTTAGATGTTCTTTCACGTCACTTCCGGTTCCAATTAGCTGTGACTTAAAGAATTTACTGGTGTGAATCCAGTGCCTTACTCTTTGGAAGATTTAAGATATTATATTTAGGTGTATAGAAACCGGTTTTATTGGAAAGAAAACAACACAAAATAGTATGTGCTTATGGAGTGGAATGGGATTCATATTACGGCAAGTTAAGTTAGGAGATGTGGGGAACGATGGAAGTAGGCTTGAACTTCACTTTGAAAAGGTAGGTGAATTGGAAGATTGGAAGTAGCCAAGAATGGGAGTGTTAGTTTTGACATCATTTGTAAAAATCCTTATGCAAGGACCACTGATGGATTGGTATCTTTGAAAGAAAGCATCAGGAATGATTCAAATCTATAGTTCCAGGGAGACAAGTTATTTAATAAGTTAAGGATGAGACTTTTAAACCCTAACAGGTTTTTATTGATATGTACTTTTTCCTAGCCTTGTTTATTCTCCCTACATTTCTGTATATATATATATATATATATATGTATGTATGTGTATATATATATGCCTGCAGCCATAGCCCTATGGCATCCGATCCCGTCAGATCTCGGAAGCTAAGCAAGGTCGGGCCTGGTTAGTACTTGGATGGGAGACCGCCTGGGAACACCAGATACTGTAGGCTCGGGAGAAGGACCTGGCAACCCCCTCCCAATCAATCCGCCATTGAAAACCCTGTGAATAGCAGAGAAGCACTGACAATAGTGTTTCCCCTGTTGTACATAGGGTTGCTATGAGTCGGATACCGACTCGACAGCACCTAACAACAATATATATATATATATATATATATATATATATATATATATTTTTTTTTTTTTTTTTTTTTTTTTGATTGCCGTTTACTCAGCTTCCTAGTGGCAGAAACATACCTTCCCAGGTGTAAATAGATCCTACAAATGGGCCAACTCTCAGCTGTTTGCCAGTCTGAAGTAGGAATTCTTTAAATTTAATTTCAAGGGCAGACTTCAGCTCCCCTTTTCCGTTTTTCAAAAAAATAAATTTTCACTAGGAAATGATGCTGAGAATTGTGTTTTAATAATTGGAGAAAAACTAACTCCATGTAGACAATGTTACCTTGTATCTTTTTGGCTTGTCATTCCTTGGAGGTTTCTGGAAGAGAAAATTCAGGAGGTGGAAATGAGGGTTAAGAGTGAGGTTAATGGAAGCTCTGTTTGTCTTACTTTTTGCCTGAGCTGTTCCTGAAGACCTAACAGTGCTACCTTTAGCAAGTGCCAACGTCATGGTTTTGGTAAAATATAAAATTCTGAGAGAGAGGAGCCCAGGATGGAGAAGAGAGCAGGCCTTTGAGCCAAGGGGAGTGAGCACAAGAGGAGCCTAATGCAAAGTGAGTAGTGATAGGAAAGAGGCAATCGGTAGACCCTGGCTGTCATTAAATTTAGTCAAGCTGGTTTGGAAGGATGCTTACAGAAGCTCCTAGAATCCAGTAAAAGGATAGTGAGCAAGACTTTCCCACTTCCTATCTCACTACAGCAGTAGGGCTTCAGTTTTCTGTTGTCTCCTGAATAGGGAATTAGTAAGTCTATAAAAGGGAAATGTGTTAGGGTGGGAAGTGTGACTAAGGCATGAGTTAAGATTTTGATGAAGTTGAGGAATAAGCTAGGATGGGTTTATTATTTTAGAGACTCTTTATGGAGATTGGAAAAGGAGTGTCTGAAAGAAAACAATATTTAGTCGATGAGTACAAACCATCCAAGTATGATTTAACAAATCTAAATTTAACATGGGGCATTGGTTTGTGAATTTCCTTGGAACTTTTTTTTTTGGGGGTACTGGAGGTTGAATCCAGGGCCTCAGGCTTGCATGCTTTGCAAGTGCTGTACCATTGAGCTGCACCCTCAGCCCATTTTTTTTTTTTTTTTACTTTTTGAGTCAGGGTCTCACTAAATTACGCATATTGCCTCTGGTCTGGAACTTGGGATCCTCCTGCCTCCGCCTACCGAGCCACTGGGATTACAGGCATTTGCACCAGCTCCTTGGAATTTTTAATCCTATTGTGTCTTTTGAGACATGGCTTTTATCTGACAGTGGTTAGTACCAAGGACTGGTATAAACAATATCAATTAGCCTTATTTGATTTCTGGTTTTTCCTTATTTAAAATATAAAACCAGGAGAGTGTAGTAGGCTAATTGTAAATTTATGAAAATGACAACTTAATGTCAATAAATAGGACTGTATTTGAAAATTATGTCAAAGAGTATCTTAAATTTGAACATTATTGTTTTGAACAAGTAGAAACAGTAGAATTAGGGCTGGATATTAACCTCAGACTTCATCATACATGTATTTTGCACTTCCAGGTTTTCTTTTTCCCCTTCCTTTCCTTGATGCTGAAATACAGTGTGTAGCTCTAAGCTAGGGGTATAATAGTTTTTCTTCCTTTTTTGTAACAATATTAATGCTTTCGGCTTTACATGTGAAATAATTCATTGTTATGAAAAGGATTTAGTTCTTATTATGAGTTATAAACTTCTCCATCACTTGTCATAAGGCAAGTATTGAATTAGCACTGTGCAATGTAGCTATTTACTTGTATGTGTGGGAGAAGAATAAAAGAAAATCTGAACAAACATTGGAGAATACAAAACTAAACAATTACATGAAAGTTGAGGTAATTAAGAACCTCTAAAGGTTTGTGAGTTCCCGGCATGTTTTCTTCCACTAACAACCAGTTATTTTATTTTGGAGATAGAGATCAGGTGGTAGATTACTAAAGTGAACAGTCATTAAAGACTAAAGAGGAATAAATTAGGTTATTGTGCTACTTAGGAAAACTGGAAGTGTGGTAGCCTTGAGACCAGACTACACAGACTAACTGGGGGAAAAAAAAAGTAGGTGGTTTAACTTAAGAAATTAAATTTTGGCCTTCAACCTAAAATATGCTTAAGACTGAATCAAAACTTTTGCAAAGATGTACACTTATGAAAAGCATCGTTTTATTTATTTTTGAAACAAAGTTAGCAACTTTGTTAATTAGAGGTAAGCATTAGTACATGCCTTAGGTTTAAGACATACTTTAGGTTTTAGCACTAGTGTTCAGAGTGAAAGAGAGACACTTAAAAGAATAACAGGCCAGGCATGGTGGCATACCCCTGTAATTGCATGGACTAGGGAGGCTGAGCCGGAGGATTTTGAGTTTGAGACCAGAGGCAGCCTGTGTAATTTAGCAAGAGCCTGTCTCAAAACTTTAAAAAAGGGGAGGGGGAGCTAGGGATGCAGCTCAGTGGTGTGCAAGGCCCTGGGTTCAACCCCCAGGACAGGGAGAAAAGAAAAGAATAAGAGTACATTTTTAAGACATAGATGTGGGCTTTTTTTTGTGTGTGGGACTGAGGATTGAACCCAGGGCCTTGCGCTTGTATGCTCTACAAGTGCTGGGCCACTGAGCTGCATCCCCAGCCCATTTTTTAACTTTTTGAGACAGGGTCTCGCTAAGTTACACAGACTGCCTCTAGTTCGAACTTGCGATTCTCCTGCCTCTGCCTCCGCCTCCCAAGCCACTGGGATTGGGATTATAGGCGTGTGCCACCATGCCTGGCAAGATGTGGGCTTCTTTAGAGAAAGGGCCACTGAGTGTGCAGTGTTATGTTACTTGATGTTGTAGGTTACAGCATATTTTCATTAACCCAGGAATCTAAAATTTTGGTTTAAAAATGGCTAGGGCTTGTTAAACCATGTAAAAACTGTTGCTAGTTGTCAGTAACACAGTGTTATTTGTACTTTGTAATTGTTAGTAGGGCCCTCAGTTGCAAATATGTCCTAATCTTTTTCAAAAACTTGGAAGAGCTGGATATGGTGGTGCACAGTGAGGGCATGTGACTGGAATATAGAGAATAAACTGAGGACCAGAGTGAGGAACACACAGGGGCCAGATCCTAGAGGTTGTTGTATGCCACTTGAATTTTATCTCTGTGAAAGTGGTAGTTTTCAAAGGTGTAGAGGTGTCAAGGTTAGAGATCCATTTTGAGATGAGTAGCCTGGCTGTTCTGTGGAAAATCGATTGAAGGGAGGCATGAGTGGAGACAAGGAAAACTCTTTAGAAGCCATTGCAATCAAGAAGATGACTGTGGCTGGGATTAGAGAGATGATAGAAAGAAGAGGATGGATTGGAGACAACTTTTGGAAGTGGAGCCAATAGGAAGATGTTCAGGGAGGAGGTGTATGGGGGAAATGACTTGAGTTTCTCATTAGTCATCGATCCAGAGGGGCCTTTTATGGATATATAGAAGAGCAGACAATGTTGGGTCTTTGACATGTTGAATTTGAGATGGCTGGGATGTTGGGTGGATAGATACCTAGATATCTAGAAGATCTCTAGACCCAGTGAGGTGTGATCAAAAAATAGGGTGAGTGTTTACATTTCAAAAAATTAATTATGAAATAGGACTCCCAGAAGTGCCTCAGAAAGTGGCCAGGATGATGAGAGAAGTGTATTTGAAGCCGGGGGAGACTTCTGATGGAGATTGATGACAGTATATCTTTCACTGTAATAAATATTTTTCTTTAAACATTCACTGTATTTTTGTTGTTGCTGTTGTTATTCTCACCTCATTTCTCTGTTCAGAAAGAAGTACAGGCAAGGTAGGGAAATTTGGGACTCAAGGATACAAACACATGATACTTCTGTGATATTTAAAATGTATCAGTTGTTTGGTAGACAGCAAAGAGTCTGGAAAATGAGTAGGTCCGAGTTCTTAGGAACCCTCAATCCTTAGGGGTTGGGTTGTGGAGAAGAACCTAGAAAAAGAGAACAAAAAGGAGTTTTGAAAGAGCAGCAGCAGCAAGAGGCAAGCTAGGAGGGCAAGGGAGCAGAGAAGTGAGGAGCGGCTTAGGAGAAGGAGTGGCGCAGGCGTCAGTAGAGCATGTTGACTTTGTCAGCCTGGAGATTACCTGTCATCTAAGTGCTACCAATTTTGATGGAAGGGTGGGGAATCCACAGTGTGGTGGAACGAAGACAAAGAGAGAAATAAAGCTGTGCAGCCAACTCTAACAAGACACCTGACCTTCTAGAAGAGAGAGTTTGAGAGCTGGAAGGGGACACATGTCAAAGGAAAGCTTTTTTAAAAGCATCTGAGCCCTAAGAAATGGGTTGAATGCTGATCTGTTAAGGGAAGAGGTGAAAGAGTAAATGAAGACATGGTTTAACAGACATCCTTCAGGATATCTCCCCAGTACCCGCTGCTCCACAAGGTCTCCCCACGTAGAAACTTTCTCCCTCCGATGAACCTTCACTCATACGTTTTACTCCCTTTACTTGACTCCAGGAAACTCTGTGAGGAAGCGTTTCCTCATCTTTGTATACCCCACAGCATTCAACACTATGTTTTTTATTTTTATTTTTATTTTTGGTTAGCATTATTTTGTTTTTTGAAACGCGGTTTAACTATGTAGCCAAGGCTGGCCTGGAATTCCCTGTGTAGCCCAGACTAGATCCTCCTGCCTCTGCCTTCCAAGTGCTGGGATTACAGCATGTGCCACCATACCCAGCCACACTCTGTTTTTTGAAGGACCAATTAAGATAATGTTCTTCTACTTCCTTTCCACTAAGCGCAAAAACTATATTGTTGCTCTCTACTTAATAAAGAATCAACTTCAAATCCATAATCTAGCATTCAAGTCTATGGGCTTCATAGTGTAGCCCTAGTTAATCGAACAAATTTATCTCCTACTTCCAGGATCTTATACTTGAGCCAAACTAAGTTTTGTTTCCTATTCCATGTGGGCTGTCCGATTTGACTGAAGCAGCCTTTCCTATTTCATTCCCATTTGCTTAAACTATTATTCTGTAAGTCTCAGTTTAATATTTTTCCTTTATTATTTCTTTAGGATTTGTATTTTGTACCTGTTTTGTGAATCTCTTATCTATTTGTTGATAGTTTTGCCTATATGTCTTTGCTGTAATAAGTATAACTAGGCTCCATGCGGGTAGGATCCCTGTCCTATTCATCTTTTTGTCAACCACAATATTGAGTAGATTGCCTGCCTCATAATGTTGTTGTTGTTAGGTGCCGTTGAGTCGTGTCTGACTCATAGCGACCCTCATAGGGTTTTCAATGGCTGACTGTTTTGGGATTGCCTTAGGAGTGGATTGCCAGGTCCTTCTCCCATTTTTGCGGTGCTGGGCATTGATCTCGGGACCTTAGAGACTGCAGCGCAGCGCAGCGCTCTACCAACTGAGCTAAATCCCAATCCTGCCTCGTAATAGGCCTCTGTAAATCTTTTTTTATTGAAGGAGTGAATTCACTTAAGTATAATCAATGGACCCTAACTCTACTGCTACTAATTATGGTTGGCTAGAAATCTTCTTTAAAATATACTCTTAGCCTGGCACTGTGGTGCGTACCTGCAATACTAAGTGACTTGGGAGGCTGAGGCAGGAAAATTGCAAGTTCAAGGCCAGAAACAGCCTGTGTAATTTAGCTAGATTCTGACTCAAAATTAAAAACTAAAAAATGAGCTGAGGGTGGGTGTAGCCCAGTGGTACGGGGCTTGTACTGTATGCATGAGGCCCTGGGTTCAACACCCAAGTACCACCAAAAAAACCCCAAGACCTCTTCTTTGGAAAAGGAACATCTTTTTAACAATAGTGTTTGGTGGATAGTGGACAGAAAATAAAGCTTAGACTAGCTGAAATTGCTAGCAGATGTAGAGTTCCACTGAATTTGACTGTCACTAAAACACTGATCTTGGGATCAGTTGTCAATTCAGTATTTCTCAGAAGCCTTCCTTTCACTATTTCTAGTGTGACAGTACTTAGTTTGAAAAAGATCCAGCTTCATAGTGGTGGAGTCTTATTTGACTCTAGCTTTTAGGATGGCATATTACTGCTTACTGCTTACAGTTATATTGTTCTTCAGTTACAGTATCTTCAAAGTCAAAAGCAGAGCATTAAGAATGTTCTCCCATTACAGGTACCCAGTTAGGCTTTGAAAGATAAACTACATGGGAAACATACTGTGCGTCTTTTCTCTAATGCTAGAACTAAGAGCAATCTTTCTCATAAATAAAATCAAGTTCAAGCTTGAATAAAATCTGTGCTTCACCATTTAATTTGCCCTGTTAAAAAAAATTTCCCCATGCTTCTTGTATCTTCTGTCAGTTTCACTGAATTTGTACCATTGCTGCTTTTATTTCTGGCAGTTAAATGTGGTGTTCTAAGAGGGCAGTGGTGCTGGCACACCTAGATCTTGCCAAAACTTATCTTCTGTCTTGTTAAAAATAATAGGATTCACCAATACACCCCTAAATTCCTCTGTATTGTCTTTGTATTTATGCCCGATTTCACTGCAATTTTTTTGTAAATACAGAGAGGCTACAAATTGTTGTCGTTGTTAGGTGCTGTCAAGTCGTGTCTGACTCATAGCAACCCTCATAGGGTTTTCAATGGCTGATTGCTTGGGGATTGCCTTGAGAGTGGATTTCCATGTCCTTCTCCCATTTTTTTGCAGTGCTGGGAATCGAACCAGAGACCTCAGAGACTGCAGAGCAACGCTCTGCCAACTGAGCTAATTCCCAGCCCGGCTACAAATTAGTACCAGTTTAAATAATTATTCATTAAGCCAGCCTTTACTTAAGTGCCTACTAGGTACAAGGAACTGTTCCAGGAATTGGGGGAACAAAGAAAATGTATTCTCAAGCTCTAGTAGCCCACGTAGGAGCTATAATGTAGGAAGGAACACTATACACCACCACCGTAGACAGGCAAGTATTTTCTGGGGGTGGGGTGGGGGTCCTTGTAACTCACTGACAGGGAGGCTTTTCACTGCCAGGAAGATCTAGTGTGTATATATTTAGAATAGATGCTTATTCCCACTGACTCATTTTTATGTTACCTTTCCCAGAGGCACATAAAGAGGAAATATATAGGAGAATGTTTCCTACTTAATTTAATTAATAGAGATATTTATGGAGTACTTTCTGTGTAACTGCATTATGTAATGACTCATTGGATTATTACTCAATAAAATGATTGCTGAAGGACTATACATAAGCTATTAAAAAATTTTTTTTTTCTTGCATAAGCTTGATTCCAGAGGAGGCTAGTAGACAAAGAAGAAATAAAGGATCACTGGAGAAAAGCAGATGCCTATTAAATTTGCAGAAATATTCATATAAGAAGCCAGAGAAATAGGCTGAGAGAGTGATACAAATCACTGCGCTCAATTCATACTTGCTGTTTTGGTTAGTGCCACAAAATGACTTTTACTTCATATTGAAAAGAACAGATTTACTTTTTTTTTCCTTGTAAAGTAAAAAAAAAAAAAGGTTGAAGGGAGAGGCTGCTACTGTGTTTTGGCTCTGAGCAGTGTGACTTGCCAGCCATTGGGATTTAGAGTTTGTCTTAATGACTCAGCAGGATCCCTGCCTGTGTTAGATTATAGTGTTGCCTCTGTATGGTTTAGAAAGATTCTTTCTGTCCTTGATGGGTTGTTGTTGTTGTTTTTGTTGTTGTTTGTAGCCCAGCAAGTGTCAAACTTGCAGTCCTTCTGCCTCCTCCTCCTGAGGACTGAGATTACTTTTGTGGTATTTGAAATCTGAGATCCCAAAGTCAGAGCCAGATGATGGTTGTTGGCGTGATGTATCATCTGTATTCTCTACGTAGGCCCTGAAATGATGGTCCATTTTGGACTTGAAGACCATTAGAATTGCTATTTCAAGTATGCAGTCCAGTTGTTTTGAGTATTCTGTTGTTAATGGAGTGCTTAGATGGTCTCTGGAGCCAGGAAGCCTGTGTTTGAAGTTGAACCCAGGACCTCTCACATACTTTGCAAGTGCTTTACCATTGGGCTGCATGCACCCCTAGCCCATTTCTTTATTTTTGTCCTCAGACAGGGTCTTGCTAAGTTATGCAGGCTACCTCTGGCCTCAAATCTGGGAGCCTCTTGCCTCAGCCTCCCCAATCACTAGGATTACAAGCGCTCCTTCACTTACTGTGTAGTGTCTCTACTGGGAAACTAATATCTATCTCTTGGGCTTTGGGAAAGATTAAAAGCATTAATATAAGAAAAGCACTTGGAGTCTGACACATAGTGAGCCTTGCTTGTTTACTATTACTCTGCCTTTGGGAATGCAGAGTTCAGTCTGCTGGCCATGGTTAGTTTATGTGTTTGGTATATGTCTTTCCTTAAAATTTAATTTATTTTTTATTTTTGGTGGTACTGGGCCATTGAACCAAAGGCCTGATGCATATTTTGCAAGTGCTCTACCACTGGGCTGCACCTCAGCCCATTTTTAATTTTTTATCGCGAGATAGGGTCTCACTAAGTTGCCCAGGCTGCCTCTGGCCTCAAAGTCCTGATCCTCCTGCCTCCATCCCCTGAGTTGCTGGGATTCCAGGCATGCGCCACTGGGCCCAGACGTATATTTTTCATATACTGCAGGCTTTCAACCTGCAGTATGCTACCAAGAGAAGGACCTACCAGGCTGCTGCTTCAGATAGGTGGGGAACTTACTACTCTGTTAGAATGGAGAGTAGAAAAGAAGCACGAGATTAGACTTGAAATTATTCCTGAATTGACTTCAGCGAACCATGATCTTGTTGATACTTACTAGGTAACTAAAGGACAGTCAAATTGGACCCTGCTGTCTTAGTTCATCTGCCGCACAGCTCTTTCTGAATTTATAGCTAAAGCTGAGAGTCCATTATTAGGAAGAGTGTTTTTCTTTTCTCTATTTTTCTTTCCTTTTTTTTTTCTTTAAAGCGAAAGCACAGAAGTAGAGGTTTAATCAATGATATGTGCTGGGGTGTAGCTCAGTTGGTAGAGTGCCACTCTGCCTACACTGAAGTCCTGGGTTCGATCTCCAGCACTGCAAAAATGGGAGAAGGACCTGACAACCCACTCCCAAAAATAATCCAGAAAAAATCAGTCATCAAAAACCCTGTGAGGGTCACTATGAGTTGGACCCAATTCGACAGCACCTACTGAATTTCATTATTAATTTTTATGGTATTCAGGTTTTTTTTTTTTTCTTTCAGTGCTGGAGGTTTTGAGCCCAGGGCCTTTACCTCTGAGCTGCACTCCTGGCCTTGTTTATTTTTCATTTTGAAACAGGGTCTTGGTAAATTATGCAGGCTGCCTCTGGCCTCGAGTTTTGCAATCTTCCTGCCTTAGCCTCCTGGGCTGCTAGGATTATAGGCATGCACCGTCACACCTGGCAGATGATTGTTGTTTTTCACATTTCTTTTGTTATGCCACAATTAGATAGTGATAAAACTTTAAAAGTTCAGCATCACTATAATTGATGATATTAAGCATCATAAACTGACTTCAAGATCTTTCATTATAATATAAACTTTTTGAAAGGACTTAATTTATTTCTATATAGGACACAGTAAACTGATGCATAAAATGAGTGTTAGGCTTTTGTTTCTCTGTTAAAGCAAAATAACAGATAGCATTGGGTACTGATTATAGGCCACACACTATGTGCCAGATTTTTATATATGTTAGCTGATTTACTCCTCTTATAAACACTAAAATAGGTAGGACTGATACCATTTTACACATGAAATTATAGAGGTTATTGCACGTGTGCTATTGCAGGGTTAGTAAGTAGCAGCACTGGGATTGTTTTTTGTTTTCTTGGTAGTGCGGGGGATCGTACCACATATGCCAGGCAAACGTTCTCCTACTAAGCTATACTCCTGATCCCTCTGGGTAAAACTTAAAAGGAAACTAGAAAGTTTTCATTAGCTCACCTCTTTGCATTTTGAGGGCCTGGTTAATTAGTATTTTATAAAGTACTTTAAAGAGTTTATTTATAAACTTGTTAAAGAAATCGAACTTGAATATCATATATTTTGATTTTAGAATTGTTTCCCAATTTAGAAACATCAAAGTGGTCTAAGTTGAACAAAAACTCATGTCCTTATTTGTTAATCCTTTTTTGTAAGTCCTCTTTCTTTATTTACTTCTTTCTTTTCTCCTTTAAAGCCTCCCCCTTCAGAAGAGCCTATACTTTGCATTGTTGATAGGGAAAAAAAAAAAAAAGCAAGGAAGTTTCTTTTTGTGGAGAGAGGAAGTGACTGTTAGTTCAGGACTTCATCCATATTAGGTATAAACTAAATATAGATGTAAAACCCAGAAGTGAAGTCACATCTCTGAAGTTTCTTAAGCAGAGCTAATGAGATCAGCCAGTACTTTTGAGTCTCCCTTCCCACTTTGGCTCACTTAAAAGGCTACTAAACTGATTAGTTTTGTGGTCTGTCTGCTTGCCTTTGTCGGTTAAAAAAATCAAACCAGCTGGGTGTGGTGGTGCATGCTTGTAATCCCATCGATTTGGGAGGTGGAGGCAAGAGGGCAGCCTACATAATTTAGCGAGACTCTAATTCAAAAGTAAAAACTAAAAAATGGGCTAGGGGTGCAACTCAGTGATAGAGCACTTGCAAGCATATGGATGGCCCTGGGTTCAACTCCCAAGTACTACAAAATAACAATAACAACAAAAACCAGCATGACGGAAACAAAAACACAAACCAAAAAATTTATAAGAAATCTTTAAGATCTATTTAAGCAATTAATATTTCTTTTAATTTCTTGACTTTGTTATTTAATCATCGTCAACTTTTTTTAAGTGGTTATCCTTCAGCTTTTGTCAAAGATATTTTTACAGTGAGGTTGGACTCATGTAAGAAGCACGTTCTTCCTAATATTTTCCTGGGTTATTCAGTTTTTAACCATTGCGTTAGATCACAGTGTGGCTAAGGGATAGTAGGATTTCTTCTGATTGGAAACCCTATGAATACCGGAGAAGCACTGACAATAGTGCTGGGCATGGCACAGTGTTGGAGAGTGTTTCATTCTATTGTACATAGGGTTGCTATGAGTCAGACCAACTCAGTGGCACCTAACAACACAAATAACATAGTAGAACAGAATGATGGAATGAATGTATCTCCTGTTTCTGGCCACAGCACATGTTATTCTCAACTAAGGACTTTTAAGCCTGCAGCCATAGCCCTGTAGCATCCGATCCCGTCAGATCTCGGAAGCTAAGCAGGGTAGGGCCTGGTTAGTACTTGGATGGGAGACCACCTGGGAACACCAGATACTGCAGGCTTAGGAGAAGGACCTGGCAACCTGCTCCCAATAATCAATCTGCCATTGAAAACCCTATGAACAGCAGAGAAGCACTGACAATAGTGTTTCACCTGTTGTATGCAGGGTCACTATGAGTCGGATACCGACTCGATGGCACCTAACAACAACAAGGACTTTTAAAAGGTCCCCAATTCATTCTTATTCACAATAACTGTTTTGTGGTCACTCTTAGAGCTCCTGGCAAGCATGCCAAGGCACTCAGCTACTTACGAATGCCCTATGCTCCTAAAGGGCTGGGATTTAGCTCAGTGGGTAGAGCACTGCGCTGCAGTCTCTGAGGCCCCAAGTTCAATTCCCAGCACCGCAAAAATGGGAGAAGGGCCTGGCAATCCACTCCCAAGGCAAGTCCGAAGCACTCAGCCATTGAAAACCCTATGAGGGTCGCTATGAGTCGGATACTCGATGGCACCTAACAACAACAACAATGCTCCTGAAGGGAAGAACTCTATATGTTTATGGCATATCTTACTAGAATTACTTTAGAGGCTGTGTGATGGTGCACATCTGTAATTCTAGCACTCAGGAGGCGGAGGTAGGAGGTTTGTGAGTTCTAGGTTAGCCTGAGCCATGAGACAGTATCTCAACCCCCAACCCACCCACCCCTACCCAGAAAAAAAGGAAAGAAAGAGTTTGGAATACAACTAACTCTGTAAAAAGTTTAACTTAATTAAGTCATCTTTTCCTAGCTAGTGTGAATTCCACAGGTTCAGGCACCAAGGGCTATGTTTCTCCTTTTTTTTTTTTTTTTTTTTTTAAATATCTCCCACCTACCACAAACTTTGATATATAGGAGATAATTCATTAATTCAGTAAACATCTGTTAGCATTTTGGGGCAAATTGGTATGTACAGTATGTCAACAGAAGCATGTAATAGAATATTAAGTCTGTTTTGGTGTGGTGTTCCCTATTACCTCCTGGTAAAATATTACAGATAAAGGTGGTATTCAGTTTTTGAACTTGAGACATATAATTTGGGTTTCACTTGAAGTTCATTTTATAGCCATTGGTCTAAACTTAGTAACATATTGGGGAAGAATTTTAGAATCTTAAAATTAAATAACTGGAAGGCCAAGTTCAACTCCTGCACATCCAATGCTCCATCTGCTGTTGCTCTCGTCTGTGAAGTTGGAGATGACTATTGAGCTTGAGTAGGTAGGCCCAGACAGAAAGTTGAGACCTAAGATTCCAAAGTCAGATCCAGAGAATTACGTTCTCACAGTTACAAGACAAATACAGATGGAGTCAATAAAAATTGTTAGTGATAATAGAGGCAATTTGCCAGAGAAATAAAATATTTGAAAAGTGAATTTTTTTGATGAAAAAGAATATATTATGGAATCCCAATGAAGTACCTGAAAGATAAAGGTTTTGTTTGCTCTTATTATATATATTTATTTGGATTGAAGTGGTAAGTAAAAAAAAAAAAAAAATCAGTAATAAACATACCGTCTTATACTCTTCAGATTTTCAAAATTTTTGGTCTGCTAAGAAGACAGCTTGCAGCCATAGCCCTGTGGCATCCGATCCCATCAGATCTCGGAAGCTAAGCAGGGTCAGACCTGGTTAGTACTTGGATGGGAGACCACCTGGGAACACCAGATACTGTAGGCTTGGGAGAAGCACCCGGCAACCCCCTCCCAAAAATCAATCTGCCATTGAAAACCCTATGAACAACAGAGAAGCACTAACAATAGTGTTTCACCTGTTGTATGTAGGGTCACTGTGAGTCGAATACAGACTCAATGGCACCTAATAGCAACATCAACAAGAAGACAGACAAGAGCCAGGCACAGTGGCTCATGCCTGTCATCCCAGCAACTAGGGAGATGGAGACAGGAGGATTGCAGGTTTGAGGCCGGAGGCACCCTGAGTAATTTAGCAAAACCCTGTCTCAAGATATAAAACAAAAAATGGGCTGTGGGTGCAGCTCAGTGGTAGAGCACTTGCAAAGTATGTGCAAGGCCCTGGGTTCAACCCCTAAGTACCACACACAAAAAAGACAAGAATTCTAAATATTAACTTTTCACAGCTGAAATATGATATTGGGAATATAGTTTTAAAAGAAGCTTTTGTTGTTGGGGATTGAGAGTGGGTCTTGCTGTGTGGCCCAGGCTGGCAAGGAACTAGCTATGTAGACCAGGCTGGTCTTAGGCTCATGTCAGTCCTCCTGTCTCAGCCTCCTGAGTGCTGTCGTTATGAGCAAGCACCACCATGCTGGCAAAAAAATTCCTCATTTATAATATATTAATGAAAATGTAATAATATAATCCAAAATAAAATACCAGAGATCGATTCATTCATATACTATCAAGTATTAAGATGTTATGTAAATTATTCTATAGCATGTTTTATCACTCTGGTTTTCCACTGCTTACTCATTTACATCATTTTAGTGTTCTATTTTAAGTCGGTAGAAATCCAAAATTTAGCTCTGTTTATTTGTTTGTTTGGCAGTACTTGGGGGTTGAACCCAGCCTCACACATACTTTGCAGGTGTTCTACCATTGGGCTGTTTCCCCAGCACATATATTTATTTTTTATTTTGAGTCTGGGTCCCACTGAGTTATGGAACCTGCAAACTCGAGATCCTCCTGGCTCTGCCTCCTGAATCAGTGGGATTATAGGCATGAGCCGCTGTGCCCGGCTCAAAATTTAGCTCTTAAACAGGACTTTAAACTGGAAGTGGTAGGCACGCCTGTAATCCCAGCTCTTGGGAAGCAGAGGCAGGAGGATCACTGTTTGAGGCTGGCCTGGACTACCCTGCAAGTACCAGGCTAGCCAGGGCTATGTAGCAGAGACCTAGTCTCAAAAACAAATAAATAAAACCAACCTCTACAATGCTGTGTGGCCAGACACCATGGCCTACACCTGTAATCTCAGCAATTTGGGAGGCTCAGGCAGGAGGATCGCAAGTGTGAGGCCAGAGGCAGTCTGTGTGATTTAGGGAAACCCAGGAACTCTGTCTCAAAATGAAAAATAAAGAAAAGGAGTTGGGAGTGCAGCTTAGTACTGGAGCTCTAGCCAAGCATGTAGGAGGGCTTGGGTTCAACCCTCCAGTACTGCAGAAAACAAAACAACCCCTCCCCAGTAGTGTGATCTGTTCCCTGATAGCCAATTTTCTGTGCATATCCATGTAATTCTTTTGTTAATTTACCCTCTTGTGTACATGCTTAATTCTTTATTTTGCTTTTGTTTACTATTATATAATCTCTCTCTCTCTTTTTTTGGCAATACTGGGGGTTGAATCCAGGGCCTTGCACATGCTAAATAAGTACTTCACCACTGAGCTGGACTTTTAGCCCCCATTTTTATTTTTTATTTTGAGACAGGGTCTTGCTAAATTGCACAGGCTTCTTCTGGCCTCCAATTTAAGATCCTCCTGCCTCAGCCTCCAGAGTAGCTAGGATTAGAGGTGTGCATTGCAGCACCTGGCTGACATTTCATCTCTTGAAAAGAAACATATTCCTGGAGAATTTAGGTTTTTTACCAAGGAAGAAACTAGGTTCTTAACCATACTAATGAATTCTTAGTGGAATGGCTAGTTAAAACTTCTTGGTTTGTAAATTTGGTGAACAAAAATAGCTCTCATCCACTGAATTTAGATAGCTGCTGTAATTTCAGAAAGGTGAAGGGGAGTCTTTCTTGAACATTTCATTGTTTTCATTTACTCCAGGATTCTTAGTCTACTCAATGCTACAGCGTGTGGGTTTTAAATTGCACTTGGGAAAGGAAGCTGGGTTTTGACTTGCAGAAGAATTTCATCCATCCCCTTGATGTATTTCTTTTTTTTTTTTCAGTTGATAAAGAAGGGACGACTGGTAGTGAATTTATCTCTGGTTAGAAGATACTTTATTATTATTTTTTGTGTGTGTAGTACTTGGGGGTTGAATCTAGGGTCTCACACATACTTTGAAGTGCTTTACAACTGGACTGCACCTCTAGCCCTTTTTTATTTTTTATTTTGAGTCAGGGTCTTGATAAGTTGCACAGGTTGCCTCGGGCCTTCAACTTGCTGTCCTCCTGCCTCCTCCTCCTGAGTTTCTGGGAGTTCAAAGTGCCCAGCAGTGACACCTATTTCTTTTACTTTTTATTTATTTTTGTTTATTTTTGAGACATGGTCTCTGTATCCTAGGCTGGCCTTGAACTGGTGACCCTCTTGACTCTGCCTGCTAAGTGCTGCTGCAATTATAGGCGTGGGCCACCACACGTGGCACTACTTTTATTTTATTTTTTTCTAAATATGGAATGCTTCATGAATTTGTGTGTCATTCTCGGGAGGGGCCACTCAAATCCTGTCATCCCAAGTTTAGCGTGTGTGCTGCTCTGTATGTTTCCAGTATGCCTCCTAGAAAGCTTAAAATAACATCTGTGGCCCATATTATGTTGGTTGTAATTCCTATAGTTTAACTTAATGTTGATATCTTTCTCAGTGAGATGGTGGTTGTACCTTAGGAATTGTGAGACCGATCAGGTGAGATTCTAGCATACCCTTCTGAATTTTGGTGTAAGCTCCTAGTGGTTCATAGTGTGGGCCTGGGAGTTCATACCTCAGTTGTGTGACCTATGGCAAATTAGTTAGCTTCTCTGAACTGCAGTTTCCTCATCGAAAAGGTGAAGGGAACAAAACCTGACTTCACATGTGTATTGCGAGATGTAATAAGCTCTTCCTATAGGGTCTGTTAAGTGGGAAATAAATTGCTAAATAACTGGTAGCTATTAACTTGTGTCCAGACAGTTGTGGCAACATTTTGATTTACTCTGGTTGATACCTACAGGGAATATAGTCAAGGCTGCTCCAGATAGGACTATACCCTTGTTCTTTTCTTTTGCCCTTTTCTTGTCATGCAGGGCCTATACTCCCATTTACAGGGCTGGGATTTAGCTCAGTTGGTAGAGCACTGCACTGCAGTCTCTGAGGTCCTGAGTTCAATTCCCAGCACCGCAAAAATGGGAGAAGGGCCTGGCAATCCACTCCCAAGGCAATCCTGAAACAGTCAGCCATTGAAAACCCTATGAGGGTCGCTATGAGTCGGATACCGACTCGATGGCATCTACCAACCAACCAACCAACTCCCATTTACTGAACAATATGTGGGGTTTTTTTCTTTTTCTTTTCTTTTTTTTTTTTTTTTTTGGCGGTACTGGGGGTTGAACCCAGGGCCTCATGCCTGCATGCTCTGCAAGTGCTGGACCACTGAGCTGGACTCCCAGGCCTTTTTTCTTTTTTCTTCTTTTTTGTTTTTCTGAGGTGACCACTGAGCTGGACTCCCAGCCCCAGTTTTTGTTTTTTTATTTTGAAATAGGGTCTTGCTAAGTTGCACGGGCTACCTCTGGCCTCCAACTTAAGATCTTCCTGCCTGTACCTCCTGAGTGCTGAGATTACAGGTCTGTGCCATGCCCGTCTAACAATTTGTCTTTATTGAAGAAATTGGAAGAAAGAAGGATGGACCCTTAGTGAAAAGAGATGTTACTTCAAATAGTCAATATTTTAAGTTATATGGTTTATAATTTTGTTCTGAAGAAATAATAGATATTGCTTCTCCTGTCTTAAGCTTTTGATGAGGGAATGGAAACAAGCAAAACTCAATAGTTTTCATGATGGTTCTGTTCTGCTTAGATAGAATGTCTGGTTATTGTTCATCTGACAGTTTGCTTTTAAAAATGATTCTGGCTGAGGCGTTTCAGATTTGATTTTAGTACAGATTAAAGCCTTTGCTTTCATTGTCATATGCTTGAAGTAAGTAACAAAAGTACTCAGAATCTTTCTCAACTGACATTAATTCTCTATGTTATTTTAGCTAGTAGCTGATTACCTACTTTGCATTCAGTATTTTTTTTTAATTCAGGAAGTTCTCTGAGCATTTTAACGTTTTGGTTGTAATTAGGGGTAGGCACTTTAATGTCATGTATAAACATTTGGATCATTTTCTTAAATCTTTAAGATAAAAAAGCAAAGCATGTTCATTACAAAATGCAAGTGGTACAGAGGTGTATAAAGTTAATAACTCTGTTCCTGCCTCTCCCCAAGTCTGTCCTGAAGTAGACAGTATTCATTTTGGTTTGTAGCCTCCACATCTGCAAGTACTGTCAAGATGGAAATAATCAGGCTTAATAGATCTTTGATATCTCTGGAAGAGATTTCCATTTCTATCTTCTAGAAGATCATAGGCTACCCTCCCTCCTATCTTGAGGTTTTCCTCCACCTTGTTGCTCAAACCAAACATTTAGGAGTCCTCAACTTCTTTCATGCAAGTCATCCACCAGTCTTTAGAATTGTGTCTTCATAGTTCAGTTTAACCCACACATTTCTGTCTCCATTGCCTCAACCTAATCCAGCCCACGGGCTGGGATTTAGCTCAGTTGGTAGAGGGCAGCGCTGCAGTCTCTGAGGTCCCAAGTTCGATTCCCAGCACCACAAAAACGGGAGAAGGACCTGGCAATCCACCCCGAAACAGTCAGCCATTGAAAATCCTATGAGGGTCGCTATGAGTCGGATACTGACTTGACGGCACCTAACAACAACAGCAATCCAGCCCACAGTTCCCCGTGACTGCTGTAGTAGGTCTCTGGGCTTCCATTCTTTATCAGTTCCATGCCCCACCCTTATTTCCAGACCTACTGTCTTCAGTGGAAATTGGATTTTGTCCCCGTGCGTTCCTCCCCATTCACTTCCTTCAGTGGTAACCTGTTGTCCTGCTCTCTGGCATTCTTAAGCCCATTCTTCCCCCTGAAGCTCCCTTGAAGTTAGAAATGTGTTCTTTTTTCCTGAGCACTTACCACATGTTGGCAGTATTTTAAGAGCTTTCTGTGTATTCATTTAATATCCATAATATCTCTAGAAAGTAAGTATTCTTTACCATTTTACATACAAGGAAACTGAGGCCGAGAGAGGTTAACCCTTTGACTTCCATTGGGACACGCATGCCCATGAAGTTTCACAATAATACCAGGGGGCATTTGCGTCCATTAAATATGCACAGAGAACAAAAACTGTGTGTACAGTGTGCAGTGTACACTTGTGTAAGAATTGTTTTACATCTTATCACCCATAATGTCAAATATATTATTATTGTACCTAACATTGCTTTTTTCTACCTGCTCTTGTTTTTGTATTTTCAACTCAATTGTTTGGTATAGTGATTCCATGCCAATTTTTTTCTTACTTAGCCAATTATACATTTTCCTTATGAGAGTTTTTTGCATTCAAATGATCACTAATTATGTAATGATTCTACTCATGCATTCCAATTAATTTGTTAATCATGTTCCTGTTCTGTTCATTGTAATGAAGAGTTTGTGGAAATAAAATCATTATTGTCATATTTTGATTTGAAAATTGGTAGTCCAAGGGTTAAATACTGGGCCCACATCACACAGGTGGTTAAAGAGAAGAACCAGTATATCAAACCTGCCACCTTCCTTTCAGTCTTCTGATAAATGTTGTGTTAAATGGTTTTTTTCTACATAGCAGCCTCATGGTAAACATTTGTTAAGTGAATTATTCCCCCTGTGAATTAAAACTTTCCCTTTAACTTGGTCTAGAAAGTCCTTCAATATGTGCCCCCCCCCCCCCAGTACCACTTTCCCTTGTACTCACAGCAGTCTGGTGGCAGACTCCATTGGGCTTGGTTTAAAATATCGTCAGTGACATCTTATCTAGAGTAGGTGCTTCTTGTCCTTTCTCTGATTGCTTTGTTTCCCTTAGGCACTTAACTGCTGCTGACAGTTTTTAACTTGGTTTACTTATTATCTGTTTCTTCCACAAAAGTCTAAAATTCATGAGGTTGGGTCGTGTCTTTCTCATTCCCAGGTTTCCTGTGCCTGCCAATGTGCTTACGGGCTGGGGTTTAGCTCAGTTGGTAGAGAGCTGCTCTACACTCTCTGAGGCCCTGGGTTTGATCCCCAGCACCACAAAAATGGGGGAAAGACATGGCAGCCCACTTCTGGAGCAATTCCCAATCAGCCATTGAAAACCCTGTGAATAGCAGAGAAGCACTGACAACAGTGCTGGGATGGCACAGTGATGGGTAGTGTTTTATCTGTTGTAGGTAAGGTCACTATAAGTCAGACCTGACTGAACGGCTCACAGACTTTCCTTGTTAGCCAATCAATACAGAACTAATAAGGAGTAAACTTTACAGGCATCTATAGCAGATGAGGTCCCATGGGAAGATTTTATGTGTGTGTGTGTGTGTGTGTATACACATATATACACACATATATACACACATGTATATACACACATGTATATACACATATATATATATATATATATATATATATATATAACCTCTCAGTTACAGTCTAGCCTATGTGATAGTGTGCAGAGACATGAAGATTTAAGTAATTAAACATAGTAACAATTTAAGAGATCACAAGGTAAGTCATGATTAATTGGTAAATAAATGGTTTAGGTTTGTTCCTGGGGAGTTTGTAAGAGATACAGAATCTTGGTCACCATCCTAGATCTAATGAATTAGAAGCTGGACTTTTATAAGATCTGATGATCTGTGTTGACATCAGAGAATGAGAAGCTGGAATAGAGCTTGAGACAACAAGTGATTGGTTTGGGCTAGTGTGATCTAGAAAAGTTTTTTGGCAGTAGGACTTGTGCTTGACCTGAGGGTCAAGATGGCAATGGGCATTCCAGGTGAGGGATGATGTGATTTTAGTTGTTATTACGGTGCAGGAAGAGTGGGAAGGGGTGTGCAGTAGGGCTGTGGGTCCTTAAGAACAATATAGGGAAATCATCTAGGAGAGGAGGAGGGAGAGCTTTGTAAGACCTAGTTTTAAAGGCTCTTGTGAATGTGACAGGATTTTTTTTTCTTTTAAAACCTAAACTATTAGCTACAGTAGGAGGTGGTGGTGGTGGTGGTTAGGTGCTATGGAATTGAATGCAACTCATAGCAACCCTCATAGGGTTTTCAATGGCTGATTGTTTCAGGATTGCCTTGGGAGAGGACTGCCACATCCTTCTCCTTCCAGTCGGTTATTGAGTCATAATTTGATCATTTACCAAGGAAACAGAAACAGATGACCTCTGAAACTGCCGGAAGGTGAATCATCTTTCCCAATTCAACAGATTTAGCCACGGATAGTTGTGGGTAGGAGGAGGTACTTTAAAAAGACGCAGTATCACTCACCATGACATGTAGTTTAAACAGTGGGCTGAACTGTATATTTAAGTTTTCCAACAACATGAACCTTGAATCTGGATGTCTTTAATAATAACTGTAGGTTTTAGGAGGATAGGTAAGCACAATAAACTGTTGCTATACTTTTAGTTGCCCCCTCTCCTTTTTAAATTAAAGAATAAAGTGAAAGGACATATTTTTCTATAGTTTTGAGTATTTCTCAATTCACAGTGGTTTAGACTAAAGCAAGACAATGTCAAGTGTACTGTTACAATCTGAACCACCAACTCAGAGGAAGAGCCATAAAAATTAAAACTTACAAAACCGTGATTTATTGGGGAATGTTTATGTTACTTTCAGGAAAATGTTAAACAAGTGTTATTTCACTTGTGATAAGGTTGGAAGGTATATTTTAAGTTTCAGTTGGTTTTTGTTTGTTTTGATTTTTGTGATCCCCGTGTGCTGGGGGTGCAGAACTTGGGGCCTCCTGAATACTTTGCGAGTGATCTACCACTGAGCTGTACCCTCAGCCCCCTTTTTAAGGTTTTGAGACAGGGTCTGCTAAGTTACACAGGCTGCCTCTGGCCTTGAACTTGTGATCCTCCTGCCTCTGCCTCCTGAATTGCTGGGATTACAGGCATGTGCCACTGTGCCTGGCTTTGGCTTTGTTTTTTTTGAGACAGAGTCTCACGATATAGCCCAGGCTGACCTTGAGCACATGAGCCTCTTAGGTTAGCTTCCCAAGTACTGGAATTACAGGCATGCCACACCTTTCACATAGACTAAGAAACAGAGGCAAGTACCTTTTAATGCAAAAATAGCACTACATTAACGTTTCTAAGAGTTTGTTTTAAGATCAAATATAATGTCAAGAAGAAACTCAGCTAAGTTTCAATGTACTTTAAAGCAAAATTGTCACCCCCATTCTGAAATTTTTAAATTTGCCTAGCATGAATGAGGTCCTGGAGTCTATCCCCAACACATAAAAGGAAGAAAAGAAAGACAGAAAGAAAAGAAATAATGATTTTAATCTGTGGAGATAATGTTTAAGTGGTATAATAAAAGTGAGCTGTAATATAGTTAGAAACTATTAGGACTGAAATAGAAATAGAAAGTAGATTAATAATTTTAAAAAATACCGCTTTATATGGAATTAATTTTAAACTTACTGTCAAGTTGCAAGAATGAGAGTTCAAAGAACAGCCTTTACCTGAGTTTACCTTTTGTTCACATTTTACTCCATTTGCTTTATTGTTCTAAGTTGCAAACGTTGTGACTGTAACCCTAAATATCAGTGTCTGTTCCCTAAGAATAGGGATATATCGTACACACACACACACACACACACACACACACACACACACACACACGTGACGCCATGCCCAACTGAGCTTTAGTGTCTTTTAAATAAAAAATTCCACTCACATTCTCAAATTTTTAAATTATTCAGATTAAACATTGTAGGCTGTGGGTAATACAAAGGCAGGAACCATGTCTTCCTTTGCTTGTCACTAGATCTCTAAGTGTATAATATGGGTATTCACATGTATAGTATGTGTGTAATGTAGATACTCTAGGGGAAGGGTGTGGCAGCCCATTCCAGAAACAATCCCCAAAACAATCAGCCATTGAGAACCCAGTGAGGGTTGCTATGAGTTGGATGTGACTGGATGGCACCTAACAACAATGTAGGTACTCACACAGAGGGGTGTGTGTGTGCAATACCATTATCAGCAGTAAATTGGTCCTTCCCTACTTCCCCTCCTTGGATTAGAAAATCAAGACCTAAAGAGATCAAGTGACTGACTCATGGTTAAATAGTTTCTAAATGGAAAATCCAGCCTATTTTGTAAGTCAGATATTGGTCCTTTCTGGTCCCCAACACCACAAGAGAATCCTTTTTCTTCCTGACAAGTGAAATCATTTAATAGTGTAATATAATAATAAAAATTTATAGTTGCTCATCTACACTGGATATAACCATCTCCTAGCATTTGGTGACTCTAGATGACCAAAATTCTTCTTAACATTATATTTGATCTTAAACTCTTAGAAACATTAACGTAGTGCTATTTTTGTATTAAAAGGTACTTGCCTCTGTTTCCTAGTCTATGTGAAATCAGAATGTTCTTCAAATTTGAGTGTGTCTCTTGGAACTTTAGGCTGGCTTAGTTTAAGGTTGGGTATGTCCAAGCTTAAAGCAAGGTAGAGTAGCTAACATTCCTTTTATGGGAGGATAGAGACTATTATTTACTAAATCTGACCCTAACAGATTGTGATCAGGTTATTGGCCTACAAAGAGCAGAGTTCAAAGGGGATCATGAGGAATTCAAAGTTTAACCCGGGAGGAAACTCTAGTTTTGCTGTTTCTTGGGAGGGGAGTGTGTGTCTGTGCTTTTCCTCTTTGTCACTGTTTATGAAGATAGGTGTATCCACCAAATGCATCAGAATTAGAATAGCCTGAAGTGCTTTTTATGTACTATTATTATTATCATCATCATCATCATTATTATTATTATTATTATTATTTTGTGATACTGGGAGTTCAACCCAGGACCTCTCCCATACTTTGCAAGTGCTCTACCACTGGGCTATACCCTCAGCCCATCTTAATTTTTTCTCTTGAGACAGGGTCTCAGTTGCACAAGCTGCCTCTGGTGTTGAATTCACGATTCTCCTGCTTCCATTTCCTGAGTGGCTGAGATTATAGGCGTGTGCCACAGCACCTGGCTTGAAGTGCTTTTTAAATATTGCAAATTTCTGGACCCCACCAGAAGTCAGTACCTGGAGGTAGGACCTGGTAATTTGCATATTAAACCTACTTCTCTGAGGCTTTTATCTATCCATATATTTGAGAATCCTGGTTCTATATGTTTCTGATACATAGATTTCCTTCCTCTTCAGACTTTTCCCACATTTACTTTATAACTTGTGTTTTACTTCCTTTTAATATGTTTTGGGCAGGAGAGTTTTTGTTTGCTTGCTTTTTTGAAATGAAAGATTCATGTCCATATTATAAATACTGAAAAGTAAGAAAGGGTAAATAATGCCCAACACCCTCCCCGTTTCTCCACTTAAGAGTGTTGAGCTGTTTTAAGTCCTTATGTGCTAACCATTGGAGTTCCCGATAAGCCACTGAGAAAGGTAGTGATATGGTGCCAATTTTCTAGAAGAGGGAAACAGCCCACAGAAGTTAAATCACTTTTTCAGAGTCAGTGAGGTTGTAGTGGAGTTTTGAGAGTCTGGCTCCAGATTAGTGCTCTTACCCATCTTCTGCTGAGTGAGCGGATGTGAGTATTAACTAGATTAATGCATGTGAACAGCTTATTGTAGGAGAGCAGAGAGTTCATCTTCAACATGGTAAATGTTCTTTGTGAACTCTTAACAGCTGATCCTGGAATTGCATTTTGCCTGGTAGTTGAGTAGTATTTCAAAGTAGTTATTTCCTTTCTCAGTGGCATAAGCTTTTATCTGGGGAATAGACTTCATGAGTTGGTGATGCTAAACAAGGAAATGGTAGCAGCTGAAGTCTTTCCAATGTCGAGTCCTTGGCTGTGTTTATTTACATACATAGAATTTGGGAATATAGTAATTCTTCCGTGACGTATCACTTGACTTTATTGAACTATAATTCTATAATATAGTGATGGCCAGGAGACAATGATATAGACTGGTCATAGCCAGAGATTGTTGACTTCTTGAATAAAGGATATTTTTGCCTCACTCCATTTAGTGGACTAAACTTTATATAGGTAATGTGTTTTATTTTATTTTATTTTATTTTATTTTATTTTACTTTTTGTAGTATTTGGGCCTTGCACATACTTTGCAAGTGTTCTACCACTGGGCTTTACCACCAGCACATTTTTTATTTTCTTATTTAGAGACAGGTCTCACTAAGTTACACAGGCTGCTTCTGGCCTCAAACTTGAGATCCTCTTGCTTTAGCCTCCTAAGTCTCTGGGATTAGAGGTGTGCGTCACTGCACCTGTATAGACTAGTTCTTAAAGCACAGGGCCATAAATGTCAGTTGGGAGAATTTAATGCGGATTCTTTTTCCTGTCTTGGTGTTTTCTGAAAGATAAAGTAATCTAGGGATTCTGTCGACTAAGTGCTTGAACTGAAGAACCTCTTGTTAGGCTTGGGTCCTGTACAGGAAATTTCTTTAAAGTCAAGTTGTTGTTGTTTTTGTTGTTAGGTGCTGTCAAGTTGGGTGTCACTCATACCAACCCTCATAGGGTTTTCAATGGCTTATTGTTTCAGGATTGCTGAGGCAGTGGATTGTCAACGTCCTTCTCCCAAAAGTCAAGTAGCATTTATTAAACTCTTAGCGCATACCAGGAACTGTTTGTACCCTAACCTATGTGACTCTCATAACCTATGTGAGCCTCCTCATGTGTAGCAAGTCAGTTCTCACAGATGTTAAGCAACTCACTGAAGATTACACAGCTAATTAATGAAATCAGTATTCAAACACAGATATGTCTGATTCTAAACCTTGTTATTTCCTACTCTGCAGACCCTGTAGAAAGATAACAGCTTATTAAACCTTTGGACTCCAAACCCTCCAGCATGTGTTTAACAAAAAATGAAGACATGGGTAATAGAAGCTAAATGACTTTCATTTATCATGTTAGTCCGTGACTTATAACTTAATAAGTCAAACCAAGCCCTTTTGAGTGTTCATACAGCTAATCTAGATGAACAGAACCGACACTAAAGGCACATAGGGTATTAAATTTTTTAAGTTACTCTTTTGATGATGCATTGCTCCATACATTCCCAAGGAAATGTATGGAGGAAAACAATTCAATGGCCAGGAGCTCATCCTTGCCCTCAGGTTCCATCTCTCTTCCATCCTTACCTTTAGGTTCTCCTCTCTTCCCCTAGTCATCACCACCCCTCACCCCCAGTCCCATAAACACAGAGAAAGAGCGGAATGAAATGAAATCTCTCCTTTTTAGGTATTTTAAAGTCTGACTTGTCTAAAGACTGATTAAACTAGGTTTTCTAAGCGAGCAGTTTCTTAACCTTGTCTTAGTAAAACATTAAAATATTTATGGCAGCTACCATTTGCCCTGATTCTGCAATATGTGAGTTAATCCAGCAGTTTTACATTAAATACCAGTATTACCCAATTCCAGAATTACAACAGAGGTCTGGAGGAAGGAAGGCAAGGCTAGTGAGGAATAAAAGTGTGTGTGAAAGGAATCCTAGACAGCAGGTTAGCCAAAAATACCCCTTTTATAAGAACAAATCTCGAATGCTAAGATTCATTCTTTATCTGGAAATTCGTGGTTATTTCTGTCAGTGGTATTATTTACACTTTCCCACTTTCTCTTTGATTATTTAGATTTTCTAATTTTTTTTTTTCCCTAGTAGTGGGAGGCTGAACCCAGGGCCTGGTGCATACTTTGTAAGCACTCTACCACTAGGTGCCCCGCCCCCTGCCAAGCCCCTTCTTAAAAGTTTTTATTTTGAGACAAGGTCTCACTAAGTTACACAGGCTGCTTCTGACCTTGAATATGTGATCCTCCTGCTTCTGCTTCCCAAGTTATAGGTGTGTGCCACCATGCCCAGCTTAGATTTTCTAATTTTAAGAAAACATTATAGACATGTATGTCTTTGTAACATGAAAAAATAAAAAAAGTATATAATCCAAGATAACATCATTTTCAGCATGTGTATATTTATACTTAAAATTTACCTACACATTTAAAATTTTTTATACCATATAATTCACCCGGGCTAGGATTTAGCTCAGTTGGTAGAGCGCTGCACTGCAGTCTCTGAGGTCCCGAGTTCAATTCTCAGCACCACAAAAATGGGAGAAGGGCCTGGCAATCCACTCCCAAGGCAATCCCAAAACAGTCAGCCATTGAAAACCCTATGAGGGTCGCTATGAGTCAGATACCGACTTGATGGCACCCAACAACAACAACAACAACAACAACAACAACAACAACAACATAATTCACCCATTTAAAAGGTAAAATCAGTGGTTTTTAGTACCTTCACAAAGTTATAGAACCATCACCAGAGTCTAATTTTATAAAATTTCTATTACCCTTAAAGAAACTCTGTACCCAGTAGCAGTTACTCCTCATCCCCCTGCCCCTAAATTCAAGGCAACCACTAATCTACTTTCTGTCTGTAAGGATTTGCCTATTTGGATATTTCATGTAACATATAGTCTTTTGTGACTGGCTCCTCTTACTTAGTATGTTTTCAAAGTTCATCCAAGTTATAGCCTATATCACTACTTCAATTTTTTTTTATGTTTACGATAAGATCTTGCTGTGTAGCCCAGGTTGGCCTCAAACTTGCAATCCACCTGCCTCAGTCTCTTGAGTGCTGGGATTACTTTGTGACTTTTTGTTGTTGAATAATATTTCACTACATAAATATGTCTGCAGTCATAGCACTGTGGTGTCTGATCCTGTCAGATTTCTGAAGCTAAGCAGGGTTGGGCCTGGTTAGTACTTGGATGGGAGACTGCCTGGGAACACCAGATACTATAGGCTTGGGAGAAGGACCCAGCAACCCACTCCCAAAAATCAGTCTGCCATTGAGAACCCTATCAATAGCAGAAAAGCACTGACAATAGTGTTTTACCTGTTGTGTGTAGGGTCGCTATGAGTCAGACACAGACTCGATGGCACCTAACAACAACATACAAATATACTACATTTTACACATTTTAATTTTGCTTCTTAAATTTAATACTTCTAAGAATCTTTTGCTTCTGGGAAGATGGAGTAGATGGTAGTGAGTTTCTCCTGTTTTTTCTTTTTTCTTTTCTTTTTTTTTTTTTGCGGTACACACTTCATACTTAGAACTAAAGAAGTAGACAACTTGGAAGCAATAGACATAGACTGAAAAATAAAAACAAAACATGCACACAAACAAAGAACACCCACCAATTTCCAATAAAATCCTCTTCCTTCTACCTGAAGAATCAGGAGAGAGGAAGCCTAAGCAAGACTGAAAACTTTTAGAGAATAACTCCTTTACTCTAGACACCACAGAAAAAAAGACAAAAACAAAAACAAAAAACTATGGTCCCATCCTCACCCAGGCCAGCATCAGCAGAAGCTGAATGGGTACCCTAGATTTCCACCCTCAGGTGCTGGTCTCTAATTCAATAAATCCTTTACTGATGAGTTTGGCTAATGTTCAGTGTTTTGCTATTACAAACAATGCTGCAGTGTTCCTCTTATATCTTTGGACATCTTTGGACAGGATAAATTTCTAGATGTAAAAATATTGGGCCAGTTGCATACAATGAGACCTTCAAAAGTGGCAGATGGATGACATCAAAACATGGAAATATATAAGAAGTATTGAATTTTCATTCTACTTTGTTCAGATTGGGGGATTGTTTTCCCGTGCTTTCCCCATTTGGTTTTTGAGGCTGTATTAGTCAGCTATCTGTCACTATAACAAAACACCTGAGGTAATTAACTTAAAAAGAGAAAAAGTTTATTTTGGCTCGCGGTTTTGGAGGCTCCAGTCTAAGATCCAGCAGATCTATTGTTTTGTGCCTCTGGTGTATGTGCTGTATGGCAGTGGCTGGAGTGTGTGGCAGAACAAACTGCTCACCTCAAGGCTGGGAAGCAAAAGAGGAAGAGGCAGGGGTCCCTCATCCCCAGTGAGCTAAGGCTGTCACTAGGCCGCATCTCCTAAACTTTAGGACCTTAAGGTTCATAGCATTTTCAGGTGGTGCCACTTTGGGGACCAAGCCCACAACACATGGACTTTAGGAGAGGCTTCACCTTCAAAACCATAGCAGAAGCTGCAGGCCTGTAATCCTCACAACTTGGGAGGCAGAGCCAGGAGGATCAGGAGTTGGAGGGCAGAGGCAGCCTGCATATCTTGTTCTTATTGTTGTTAGGTGCCGTCAAGTCGGTATCCGACTCAGCGACCCTCATAGGGTTATCTTAGGGAGACCCTATTTCAAGATCAAAAAAAGAATGGGCTGGGGGTGCAGCCCAGTAATGGAGTACTTACAAAGTATGTGTGAGTCCTTGAGTTCAGTCCCAAAGTACCACCAAAAGAAACCAAAAATGCTGAGCATTTTTATTTCAGTGTTTTGTTTTTTTGTTTTTTTTTTTCTTTTTCTTTCAGTGCTAAGATGCTGAATCCACAGCCTTGTGCATACTTTGTGAGCGCTCTACCATTGAGCTACACCCCCGTCCCCTTTCTTATTTTATTTTATTATTTTGCAGTGCTGGGGATCAAACCCAGGGCCTTGTACATGCAAGGCAAGTGCTTTACCACTGAGCTACATGGCCCCTTTCTTATTTTTTTAAATTTTTAAAATTTTTTTGAGACAAGATCTCGCTAAGTTATACAGGCTGCCTCTGGCCTCAAGCTTGCAGTCCTGCTTTTATCTCCCAAGTCACTGGGATAAACAGACTTGTGCTACCACACCCAGCCAGTTATTGTAATTTTTAGTTCTAGAATTTCCATCTGGTTCTTCCCTGTATCTTCTATTTCTCTTCTGAGAATTGGTATTTTTTCATTTGTTTCAAATTATTGCTAATTGTTCATGGAAGCATTTTTATTATGACTACTTTAGATTGATACTTTGTCATAATTTTAACATCTCTGTCATCTTGGTGTTGGCATCTATTGATTGCTTATTTAGATTCAGTTTGATATGGTTCTTTTATTACAGGTGATTTTTCAATTGAAATGTGGGCATTTCATATTATAAGACAATAGATCTTTTTTTTTGGTTCCTTTTTAATGGGATATTATGCACATTTTAGTGCAACTTATTTTTCTTATACCTATGGATATTCTTCCAGTTATCAGTTTTTTTAATATAGAGATTTTACTTTTGTGTGTATAAATATTTTTATTAGAAAGTTTTAATGTACATCATAATGTGATTCTGTATATTTTTTAATATTAATATTTTTATGCATGTAGATAATGTACTTTGATTATACACACACACACACACACACACACACACACACACACACAGTAGACCCTTTATCTTGTTTAATGCTTCTGTTTAAACTCTCTGATGGGGAGGGAATGACAGAAGGGGAGGAGCAGGAAGCCCTGACTTATTATAGCCTGGTGAGGATGGAAGTCCAGCAGCCTTGCTATGTCTCCACTGATACCCAAGGTGCAGAGGCTCCTCAGTACTGCTGGGTAGGGGTGAAAGTTCCAGTTTCCATGTGGTCTCACAGATATCTCAGTGGAGGTGGCCTTCTACTGCTGGCTAATGATCAGTCTCTCTGCTAGGCCTCCTCTGACCCCACTCCAGCAGAGAGTTGAGGGAGGGGCCCTGTTAGAGGCCATTTGGCCTCCTGTTTCCAAAGACCCCGTTTCCCTCCTTGGCCTTGTCTGACACCATCCTGGCCAGGGGTATTATAGGCTCCAGATGGCTGATTATGTTGAGAATATGTAATTTGTACAAAAGGGTTGTGTGATCACATTTTTAAAAGAAATTGTGTATACAGAGAAAATAATATAGAGAAGTAAGTGACAAACTATTGACTTTCTGTAGTACTTCGATTTTTCTCTATTTTTAAAATGAGTATATATATTATTGTTAGAAGTGGTGAACAGGGCCTACATATAGCATCTTTCTTACATCATTACCAATTTAACAATTTTAACACTGCTATGACAAGCAGCTTGGACTGGGGTTTGGGCTGGGATTTGGCTCAGTGGGTAGAGCGCTGCGCTGCAGTCTCTGAGGTCCCGAGTTTAATTCCCAGCACCGCAAAAACGGGAGAAGGGCCTGGCAATCCACTCCCAAGGCAATCCTGAAACAGTCAGCCATTGAAAACCCTATGAGGGTCGCTATGAGTCGGATGCCGACTCGACGGCACCTAACAACAACAACAACAACAACAACAACATGACAAGCAGCTTGGACTGGGGTTTTAGCTCAGTTGGTAGAATGCTACGTTGAGCCCTTTGAGGCCCTGGGGTCAATCCCCAGTACTGCGAAAAATGGGAGAAGAACTTGGCAGCCCACTCCCAAAACAATCCTGAAATAATCTGCCTTTGAAAACCCTATGAATAATAGAGAAGCACTGACACGATGCCAGGTGTGGCATAGTATCTGAGAGTGTTTTGTCCTGTTGTACATAGGGTCACTATGTGTCTGACCAACTTGACAGCACCTAAAACAACAGCAGTAATGACAAGCAGCTTAGGAAGTTACAGCTAAATTAATAAATTAAGTAAATGGAACAAGATGAAGCCCTTGAGTGAGACTAGTTCTTTGTCTACCAAACTTTACTGTTGCTTCAAATTAGTCTCAAATTTGGGATACTTTTTCTGGGATTTATACCTCTGTTGCTATGTATATTAAAAACAGGAGAGAGAAAAAGCAAAATAACAATTATGATAAAATTTGGGTACCTACAGCCATAGCCTAGTGTGAAAATACTCGCCACCAAGCCATGTGGAAAGGTAATGTGTAAACTTATTTATAGTAACCTCACTTGCATGTAATTAGTGCTCCCTGTTACACATGGATGGTCATCATGTTCAAAAGAGCATAGTTGCACATACCTGTAATCCCAGCACTCAGGTGGCCGAGGCAGGAGGATCTCTACAAGTTTGGTGCCAGCCTGGTCTACAGAGCAAGTTCCAGGCCAGCCTGGCCTATACAGTAAGATCCTGTTTCAAAAAGAAAGAGAGGAAGGAAGGGATGGAGGGAAGGATATTAGACTGGGTGCTGTGGCACAGGTGGGTTGTTGTTGTTGTTGTTATTAGGTGCCGTCGAGTCGGTATCCGACTCATAGCGACCCTCATAGGGTTTTCAATGGCTGACCATTTTGGGATTGCCTTGGGAGTGGATTGCCAGGCCCTTCTCCCATTTTTGCTGTGCTGAGAATTGAACTTGGGACCTCAGAGACTGCAATGCAGCGCTCTACCAACTGAGCTAAATCCCAGCCCACAGGTGGGTAATCCTAGCAATTTAGGAGTTGAGGCAGGAGGATCACAAGTTCAAGACTAGAAGCAGTCTGCATAATTTAGGGAGACTATCTCAAGGTAAAAAAATAAAAAGGGGTGATGATGCAGCTTAGTGGTACAGCACTTGCAAACTATATTCGAGGCCATAGGTTCAGCCCCATCCTGCCCTGCCACCACAAAAGGCAGAGGGAAGAAGAGGAGAAAAGGAAGAAAAAGAAAGTGGCTTTGGCACCGGCTTGTTCTATGGTATAATGATTTAGTACTGAGAACCCACTTGTACTCTGAGGAAGGAAATGTCATTCTACCCCTCCCTCTCCAGTGTTTACCGGTGTGTGTCCATAACAAAGTGAGGATTCCTAGGTCCCACTCCAGCAATTCCGCCGAATCAGGATGTGGATGTGAAGCTAGGCATCTTTATTTTAAATATTTTCTTTGGGTTATTCTTAATCACACTAATATTTAAGAACTAGACCTTCTTTAGAAAGCAAATTTTTATATAAATTGCAGTATTAGGAATTCATGATTCACTCTGGCTATAAATTCTGTGTATGTTTTGTTAACTGAGTTCAATTGTAATTATCCCATGGTCTCTCATTAGAGTTCTAGGATCCTTCTTATATGCCCATTTTTGTTCATTTCTTTTTCTTGTTTTCTCCAACTCCTATTATTTTATTTATTAAAAAATATTATTTTAATCGCTCAGGATCGAACCCAGAGCCCATGCTAAGCATGTATGCTGCCACTGAGCTATACCCTCAGCCACTAACTCCCACTAGTTAAGGAATTTAATGACTTTTTGCTGATGTAGCATTTTATTGAAATACAAGTTTTTTTGAGAGTTACTTTAAGATAATAAACAGTACTTTTGTCCAGTTCTTCAAAAGACTTGTTGAAGAGCCATTTCAGGCGCTTTCCTTAGACTTCATGGTAAAGAGGCTGTGCTGATCCGTAGCAAATGCTAAAATGTTTCCTTCTCTCCTTTTTAAATTTGGGGCATACTTGAAAAAGATTTGTTCCACTCGAATTTTTAGGAAAACTCTACCTCATCATTGAACTCAGGGAAGTCAACTCCATTCATTATGTAGGACTAGAAATAGCTTATTATAAAGATACTTTTTGTTTTCATTCTCCTTGAAGGAATATGTAAAATAGGATATAGGATATTTATAATGATTTTTTTTTTTTAAACGGGAGGAAATTGGCAGTTACTAACTCTTTGTAGGCAGGCATACCTACAAGGTTCCTTTTTTTTTTTTTTTTTTTACTTTGCCTTATCAAGAAGGCATCAATAGAATGAGAAATGAGTTTTACATTTCATAAAACCCATGACTAGCTGGGTGTAGTAGTGCATGCCTTTAATCCCAGCACTTAGGAGGGCTGAGGCAGGAGAATTTCAAGTTGAAGGCTAGGCGGGGCTGCATAGTAAGACCCTGTAACCAAACCAAACCAACCCATGACAGACATTGTCTTTGCCCTGAGGCAAGGATATATGTGCTCTGTAGGGACTGATGCACACTTCAGCATAGCAGCCTTCAGCCACATCTGACTGTTTAAATTTAAATTAAAGATAAATAAAATAGTACATCAGAACTAACCTCATTTTAAGTATTCACCCACCAGATGTTGGAAAGTGGTAATACAGATCTTCCATCATTGCAGAAAGTCTGCTTGGACAGGGCTCTACTGGACTGGTCATTGCTAAGATGAAAGTGAGACAAATGAAAGACCTGGGTCTCCAGCCTTCTTTCCACCATACAGTTTTCTCTGTCTTTTGGTACCCTTGCTTAATGTTCATAGAAAGTGCTGGCATTTTGAGTATCATCATATTGACCTTGTTTTTTAATGTTTAATTCTGTTTCCAGGCTGGCAGTGATGGTGAAAGCATAGGAAACTGCCCCTTTTCCCAGAGGCTCTTCATGATTCTTTGGCTCAAAGGTGTTGTATTTAGTGTCACAACTGTTGACCTGAAAAGGTAAGACATGGTTGCAGTTTGGGGTCCCTTTGAGAGTATGTATTTGATTGTCTTTTCATTTTGATCCTCTTCTTGTCCTTCACTTTGATTGCATATAATGGAGATACATTTTGTTAAAGTTCTATTGGTTTATGGATGGTTCTACCTTATGTAAGTATTATAGACAGTTCACAATGTCAGTAAATTGTGTGTCATTTCTCAATCTTTTTTGCAAATTACTGTACGTTTACCTTAAATTTCATGAGCATAACTGGAGCTAAGTTTTAGAGTTGTTGTTTGGTTCTGTTGAGTTGATATCCGACTTATAGTGACCCCATGTATAAGAGGTGAAACACTTGTCAGCACTTCTCTGCTATTCATAGGGTTTTAGATGGCTGATTGTTTCAGGAGGGGCTGCTGGGTTCTTCTCTCAAGCCTACAGCACCTGGTGTTCTTAGGCAGTGTCCCATCCAAGTACTAACCAGGCCTGACCCTGTTTAGCTTCCAAGATCTAATAAGATCAGATGCCACAGTGGTACGGGTGCAGGCTAAGTTTTAGAGCAGATGCAGTGAAATCCTTGAGTTTTCCAGTGTCTACTTGGAGCTATGAAGAACTTTCTTGGCAGACAGCTTCTTGGTCTCTAATATGCTACACATGTGACTAATATAATCTGGATCCTTAAAACCAGAATGGATGGCTGGGGAGGTAGCTCAGTGGTAGAGTGCTTGCCAAGCATGCATTAAGCCTGGGGTTCCAACCCCGGGGGGTACTAGGGGTAGAGGGGAAGATAAGAGTGAGGTTTTGAGAATGTTAAATGTTGTGGGCTATTTCATTTGATCTACTTTTTCAGGGTGGGAGAAGGACCCGGCAACCCACTCCCAAAATCAATCTGCCATTGAAAACCTTATGAATAGCAGAGAAGCACTGACAATAGTGTTTTGCCTTTTGTACGTAGGGTTGCTGTGAGTTGGATATCGACTCGACGGCACCTAACAACAACAACAACAACTTTTCAGGGAATAATGAGTTTTCTATAACACAATTTTAATCACATTTGGTTAAATGAGAAATAAGATCAGTTACCCATGGCCTTGTGATTGTCCTTGCTAGTTGAAGAGTTGTGTCCAGGCGCCTTTCCATAGACCAGAGGGGAAAGGGCTGAGAAGTTTTGTTTTTTGTTCAGTAATTTATTCTTCCTTAGCAAATAAATGGAAGTGAAGAAAAAATTTAAGCCTCGAGTAGCATTAGTGAAAGATTCTACAGGGAAAATATTAAATGATGCAGGAAACAGCAAAAGAAGATGGAAAGAATACACAGAGTCATTATACAAGAAAGAATTGGTAGATGACCAACCATTCCAAGAGGTTGCATGTGAAGAGGAACCAATGGTGTTGAAGGATGAAGTGGAAGCTGCCTTGAAAGAACTGGTGAAACACAAGTCTCCAGGAATTGATGGGATACCAATAGAGATGTTTCAACGAACAGATGGAGCACTGGAGGTGTTAACATGTTTATGCCAACAGATTTGGAAAACAGCTACTTGGCCAACTGACTGGAAGAGATCCATATTTGTGCCTATTCCCAAAAAAGGGGATCCAATTGAATGTGCAAACTATCGGACAATATCATTAATATCACACACCAGCAAAATTCTACTAAAGATCATTCAGAAGCGACTGCAGCAGTATATAGACAGGGAATTACCAGAAAATCAAGCGGAATTCAGAAGAGGGCAGGGAAGCAGGGACATCATTGCTGATGTCAGGTGGATATTAGCTGAAAGCAGAGAATATCAGAAAGATGTCTATCTATGTTTTACTGACTACGCAAAAGCATTTGATTGTGTGGATCA